>CAKNWW010074099.1:0-13058 GCA_932074435.1 Andricus kollari
CGATTCATGCGGGGTTGCAGAACCGAAACATAAAAATCACACTTTTATTGAAGCACTTCTTGGCTTCAAGCAGCGTCGATTTGATCGAACAGAATTTATATTTAGCTGGGAATACCTATAATAGCTGTGATAGATATTTCGGATTGATTGAGAAAGAGCGAAAATTGCATGAGATCATCAAAGACCCGGATCATTGGATAGATATTATCAAAGAATGTCGACGTGCACAAAGAAAATATCAACTGGCTCAAAATCAGATCCACCAATCTCGATCGCGATAGACGATTTGTTCTTTATATGATATACGACGAAGAAAAGATCTTCAAGGTGGACATCGCGAAAAGAACGATTTCTGAGAGACATTTCAATAATGTTCAATTATCGAATCTTCATCCGAAGGGAAATACCATTACAGCCCAAAAGTATAACGATCTCCTGCAATTGATTCAATACATCGATTCCAAGTAATTGAAACATTCAGTTTGAATTTTTTTTTGTGAGCTATTGTTGGAGTAGAAAAATTAGTTAATAGTTTGAATTATTCATAACAAGTGTTCGTGTTACTTTTGTATTCATGTCTGTGAACAAATTGAAGTTTACTCGAAGGAAAGTTTTTTTTTCAATGAACAAGATGACTTTATTTTTTAGCAAGGATTTGAAGACTTCGAATTCTATATATCGTTTTTGAAACTTGAGACGTTTTAAAGAAAGATCATTAATCTGAGATATACATTTATAATTCATTTATAGATTTTTCATTCAAAGTTTAAATATTATTGAAAAAGTAAATTTGGTGGACATGCCAAACATTTCGAAAAAAAAGAAAGAAAAAACAAATATGATACAAGAACAATAAAGGTAAATAAAATTTCTCTATTAATATTCCTTATGAAGTTATAAGAGAAGAGTTCTATTATATAACAGTTATAAAACGATAAAATCTGAGCATGAAATTAGATTATGTATATCTATTATATTGAAATGGATTTGAATCTAGAAGAAATTCTGTATTTTTTTACGTTTAAAAAAAAGGAGTTTTTCTACAAGAATGGTTAAATGATGATGATAAAAGTCAAACAATAGTATTATTACTATTAAAAGTAGTAATATAAAATCATCAAGTTTCAATGGTTTTTCTTTATTGGTAATATGGACTAAAATTTGTGTATGTCTTGAACGATATGTTTTTTTTTCAACGGTTGAATTTTTGAAATTGCAACGATTTCTGATCACAGCTATAAATAACGATGATTAGAAATCATGAAGAAACATCGGCATTTCTCATTATACAAAGTGTAGTTTTACTCGATTATCTGAGATTTTAAAAAAAAATTATTAACATAAAATTAGAAAGAACTGAAAGTAATAATACAAAAATTCTGACGATCGAAAGTTGTGCCGTGACAGATTAGACCGCGAATTTAGTTTTAAAATTGTAAAAGATCAATTTTGCGCGTTGAATATCTATTTGACGTTTTTGCCCGTGAGTTTTGTTTTGGTCATCTTTGCGCGTAAAATATTTTTTTGACGTTTATGCCCGTGATTTTCTATGTTGACAATTTTGCGTTTTGAAAACCTTTGTGACATTTTTGCCCGTGAGTTTTGTTTGGAACATTTTTACGCGTGAAATATTTTTTTGACATTTTTGCTCGTAACAAAATTATGGGACGTTTTTGCTCCCGGCGTGTCATCTTCCCGATGACTCTTTGCTATGATACTTTCCGAATTAAGAACATTTATTAATTATTTAAACAATTTTTATAAACATCCAAAGTATAATGGCAAGGAATTATTTGAAAGACATTTTTACTCGATTCCGTAAACAAAACTTGAGCGTATTCGTTGCAAAATATTGAAACTCTGAATTTGTTCATAAATATTGTGTAACTGATTAACAATTGTCAATTTTGAAAGTCTCATAGCGAAAAGTCATCACAAAGACAATATTAGTTGATTCCGTAAGAAAAATGTAGCCCATTCGTTGAAAAATAGCCAAACTCTGAATTGGCTTATGAGACTTGTTTCGATAATGAATAATTCTTATACATTTTTAAAGTATCATAGCGAAGAGTCATCGCAAAGACATTCTTAATTGATTCCGTAAAAAATTGAACTTATTTGTTGAAAATTAGTCGTATGAATTTCTTTATGAAAATTGTTTGTACCCTAGAAATCATGTTTTGTGGATGTCTCCTGAGTATTTTTACCGAATGTGAAAAAAATCGTTATGCCCCCTTTTAAAATAACTCGATATTTGTTGTTCTTTGATCAATTTATGTGATTTTTTTAAGGAACAAGTAATCAGTAAAGTTTTATCCAATAAAAACCTTTAGTTTCGTGCCCAAAGAAAGTTTCTACGTGATTAATATTTATTGATTTTCCGCTCCCATTTGGATATAGAAAAATCCCCTATACATCCTACATGGAAGCTTTATCAAGATTAATTAAAGTAGATTAAATTATCTTCAAAACTAAATAAAAATAGTTTATTCTAGCGCTTACAGAACATAAGTTATAGTTTCTTCTAGCAGACTGCTTTTTGTGAAATTCTTCTTACAAATTGAATAGTCGACTTATGGTAACAGTTTCGTTTTAGTGCAGTAACCCAATGAATTTCTCATTCCCCAATGTCATGCGAAAACCAATTTATTGTATTAATACATTAGAAATATATAAAGTAACAATAAAGCATTTACACATTTTCTCTAAATGACGATTTAAAACCTTGACTTTTGCCGATTTTCTTTTCCAAGCACAAGCGTTAAAGAAAGTAGTGAAAAGTACTGACGCAATACATACAAAATAAGTTTTAAATAAAAAATGCGATTTATAATAAAGTTCCACAAAAAGCAGCCTTCTACAAGATACTATAATTTATGTTCTGTAAGAGCTAGAATCATTTATTTTTAGTTTTAAATATAATTTAATCTACTTTAATTCACTTTGATACAACTTTCATGTAGGATGTATGGGGGACAAGATTTTATTCGAAAAGAAAAGTATTAAACGTTTTTGTTTTTTTACTAAAAAATCCGTTTATGATGTCATAACTTCAGAACTATTTATGCTAGAATATTCTCTTTTTTTTAATTGTTCGGAAATTTGTGTAATTTTTTTTCTTTTTAGAAGTTGTACGTAAAATGCACCAAAAAGGTAGAATTAAAAAAATCTGATGTCTCACATATTTTTCAAAATGCAAGAGGGAGCGGAAGGTGAATCAATATTATTCACGTAGGAACTGTTTTTAATAGTCAAAAATTAAACTTGACTTATTAGTCGTTCCTTTCGAAAAAAAATCACATAAATTGATCATAAAACAAAAAATATCGAGTTATTTTAAAAGAGGCCCGAACGATTTTTTTCATATACCGTAAAAATACTCAGGAGGCATCCCCAAAACACAATTTTTAGGGTACAAATTTTAGCCATTTCCTATTGATAGAAGCCGTTTGATTTAGATACACGTGGGTCTCTCTCCCGTGCTCGTGAAGCCGTTTCTTTGAGGGTCGATTATTTTTAGTAGAAAGGCACGAGAGGGTGACCCAAAGGATCTTTCAGGATCCGAAATCCGGAGACTTTACTTGAAGTACTGGTGACGGCTGGTTCTTTGGTCGCTATTTGCACCCTTCTTGACTTTTGGTTGGAATTTCCTTTAATGGTAGTCCCAGGGGGTGGGGCTCAGATACGTCAAACAAAAAGTCGACCAACTTCGGTGGCGAGAGTCCAGTGGGTAAGGTACATTACCGACAGCAAGTTTTGTTACATTTCCTTTGACCGTTTGAAAATTCATACTTCACTTCAAAGGCGAATATCTGTGCAGAAACAAAACTCGACACTAAACCTACGACCTTATAATTCGGATGATTTGAAAGATTGTACAATTTCGCGTTGAATCCGCCTACGCTGAAATTATTGTAATGAACGAGTCAAAAAATATATAGTTTGAGAGTCAAAAGTTTTTTTTAGGGAAGTGAACATTTTGAAATCTTGTGTTCAAGTATTTGCCAAATCTAGAAAAGTGTTCCTAAATATTTGGAAATATCATAAAATCAAAAGTAAATCCTACTACTTGAATCTAAATCTGTCTTATCAGTTTTTGTTTGTTTAGCATTTGTTAAACAAATAATTTCTTCAAGCTAACAGATATAACTACAACATTCAGGTTTTAGAATATAACTCAGACCTCTTAGGTTCTGAATTCAGATTCCTCAAGGTTCGCGACTCAATAGTTATTGTTTGTAATATTGTAGTAGATAAAAAAGGAACGCCTTATTTACCTGACGCAACAAACAAAGGTTAATCGCTGATGGAATGTAGGGCAGAAAAGGATAGGGTCCAGAGGGATTCCTACTGCTACACTGGTTCTCTCCGATTCTACGAGAGTATCGAGAGATAATCCATGTGGCCGTAAATGAAATGCAGGGTATGTACTCGGTCCTTAAGGGGCTCAGGGAGCAAGTTTGAGTCTCCGATCCTACGACAGTATCGAGAAAATGAACCAATCCAGCTTAAGCTGGCCGAAACAGATTTCAGCGAGCCTCTACATGCTTATATGGCGCCGAGCAACCGGTGCTCCCACCGATGGCTCCAGTCCTTTGAGAACGTTCACCTGGACGAACTATTACTAATTTTAGTCTTGGTGGTGAGGGTGTAGTAGGACCGGCACGAGGACGGAAGACTAGTGAGATCGCCCGCCGCTTCCTAGGTGATTGTCGGGGTGTTGTCGTTAGCTTTCGCATAACCTCCTGGGGTTCACCAACCGGTCACCCCGCTCACGATGTGAGATTATAGGATTCCTTGTCCAAGGTTCCTATGTGAGACCTGGCCCAGGTTTTGGTGACCAGGTCTTTCGCCGAGAGTGGCTCTGGTTGCGGGTGCCAGATGAGGGTGACCCGTAGGTCATGCAGCTTCGCCCTCGGGATGCCGGAGTGTCCCGCTCTGTCGCCCAGGTATACCTGCAGGGGAGATAAGGCCCCAAAAAACTCGAGTGCCTCCTCCAGCCGCACGTCCCCTGTCTCGCCAAGGATGGACTAGGGGTAACGGAAATTCTGCCGTCACACAGTGCGGCAAATTTGAAAATTGAGCTTCAAAATGATTCAGAGCCTATAATTGTTATCCGACTTAATCTTTCTTTTTTTTACATTAAAGCTAATAAAGATCTAAATCGGTCTGTCGAGGCCGATTTTGCAAAAAAGGCTCTGTTTATTTGTTATTCAAGTTGAAAAATGCCACAAAACCATCATTTTTCATATTTGAGATGCCTGTTCTGTATCATTCATTGACATAACCTCAAAAAGGTGAAACTGGTAGCTTTACAATCGATTAACAAATCCTGATAACTTAGATGAAGTTCCGTCAATCTGTTCAATTGTTATAAACAAATTTATGAACAAAATCTAGTTTTGCTGTAGACTAAAGCCTGGAAGCTCTTTTCATCACGTTTTTCCCCGCGAAATCGAGTGAAATCAATATTTCATCAAAATCAAACACTGAAGTTTTATTTTGTTTGTTTGTTATAAACAACTTTAATTAATAAGCGCCTCTGGAAATATAAAATGCATTTTTTTCTGCACACACAGTTTCTTACCACACAGTCTTTGAAGTCTTATCTTCAACTTATGCCAATAAAACTTGAAAAATCTTTATGGGTGTTCGAGATACGAGTAAAAATGTCCAAGCCGTCTAGACGGCTTAACCGTAGACGCGTCTGCGGTCATCGCCAACTGAAACTCGACGCAGGCATGCTTGGGCATTTATTCTCATATCTTGGGAACGCTTGAATATTTTGCAAGTTTCATTGACCTAAATTAAAGATGAGATTTCACAGGTTACGTCATGTCAATTTCAGTTTTTTCAGCAGTATTCTAAATCACAGCACGAATTGAAGTTAAGAAACAAAATCTGAGAAATTCTCGGCTATCAGCATTCTCGCGGTCAACAGCAGTATTTGCCAACTGAAACTGGACATTTAAGACTTGGACATTTTTAGTCGTATCTCGAGAACCCATTAAGATTTTTCAAGTTTTTTTGGCTTAAATTGAAGATAAGACTTCAAAGACTGTGTGCAAAATTCGAGAAATTCTTGCATTTGTTAAAAACTTCTCACGTAGTATATTCTCTTTAAATGTCTAAAATATCTCTGTTAGGGCTTACTTGACGCGTAATTTAATAAGCTTTATAACGGTTTTTAAAAAAAGTTTATCGCTCCTTGTTTAAACGAGTAATCACGTTTCAAAGTCAGCAGTGATTATTAATAGGACATTCGGTGATCCTACCGACAATTCACGAAGGTAGTGTAACTTTAACAATAGATTTAAAAATAAGTGTATTCATTATATGTGACCGTCCGCGAAGAAAGGGACCTAATGCGGAAAAAACCGATTTTCATTTTCTTACACCAATCGATAGTTTCTGAGTTACTCTTTCATTTCCAATAATCAGGAATTGTTTAAGTTGATTACTTTTTTTGTTAGTAAGCTACAAACATAGGCATGATAAGCGTACGCGGAGACTGAACGAGAGGCCTACGAAAGCCAGTCCCACCACTTACCACGTAGCTGTACGCGACGTGTCCGTGAGCTACACTGGCTCGTGCCTAAAAGTGTATTGATAAGTGGATAGGGTGCTCTTTTCGTAGACGCATCCCGCTACTCAAATGCTGGCTTACGGTCTCTACTACGATCGCCCGTCCTGTAAAATTCAGCTTTGACGCATTAGGTCCCTTTCTTCGCGGCCGGTCACATATGTGTATTTATTTGTGCTCTTTTTATGAACACTTTGCTTCCTCATACGTATCAAATAAATTTTCTTCCATATAAAGCGAGACTTTTCTCTAACAAGAGAAAAAATACACACTTTCAATATTTTTCAATCTTTTATTTCTGTCTTACCGAAAATCTTAGAGACTATCAAAAGTAAATCAATGTGTTCTGTTATAACGAACAACTAGTTATAACAATATAATTTATATATAACTTTTAATTTATATATAATATAAATTAAAATATATATTATATAAATAAAATATATTATATATAATTTCATAATTATTATTGTTTATGATAGTTATGAACAATAATAATTTGTTTCAGTAATTATGTTTTTTAACTTAAATTAATTATTACTTCAATCTAATTGAAAAGTGGACCAAAAGTGGAAAATTTAAGAAAAACTGCAACTATCTAGCATTATTCTAAAGCAATATTATTATAAATAATAATAAATTGTTTAAACCATTATTTCTATATTTAAAAAACCGCAAAAAATCATAATTAGCGCCGAACACTCACAAAACCCAAATTTTCACTTTTGGGATTTTTTAGGACCCTATAAAACAGGCTTATGGGGGTGAAATATATTCTGCTAAATACATTTTTTCTGTATATGCACTATTTTAGGGTTAGGATCGGTTGTCAAGTCTCTGTCATTCCGATAATGTTGGTATCTGTTGTACCGAGTGGCATAGAGGGCGCCCTAACGAGCATAAATTAAATTATTTATGAAATATATTTTTTGGATTGCCTAAAAACAAGCTTAGTTCCGGGACATTAGTTACTATGTTTTATTACTTGTCCTAAGTTTTCGACCAAAAATATTGTGTAGTTTGGAAGTAAAGCTGCGGGGAGAATTGTAACACACATAACCTCAAAATACACACATATTAATCAAATTTGGCAAAATGAAATTTTTTTAAAAAACCACAACAGAAGAGTTCGGGGACGTCCGTTAGCATGTTCGCTATCATTCCCCAAATTTGTAAGGCAAAATCTTTATTATTGTAGGAAAAAAGCCGGGGGAACCTAACACTGCTAACATCGATCATTGTTTATGTATCACATGCCCTTAAGCGATCTAGCTCAAAACCCTTGCGAACCTGCACATCAATTGAAGCTACAATTCTTCGAAATTTCATGACCCTTGTTCTTTTACTTTTGGGGCTATTCCAGTATTACGTGGGCATTTTGAGAGGTAGGGGGGCGTCTAAGTAGATGCTTATTGTTGTATATTTGCAATGCAAAAATATGCTTACAATGGGGGGGGGGGGGCGTCAAGAATAGGGAAAATTATGCTTACGTAATACTTAAACGGCCCCTTTCGAGATATTGTAAACAGAAAAAAGTTAAACTTATACACACACATAGATTGTTTTAAACTGCACTTTCGAGTTCCTGGGGTCGAATTATATCGAAGTATGTCAAAATGTAGATTTGAAAATTTAGATAATTACAAACCTCTCTCTATGAGGAAGCAATAGAGATTAAAATTCTTAAAACCCAGGCAGAAAGTAAGATATCTTTAAAAGCACCGAATTTTGGGCATTGCAAGCTTTCAAACTTCAAATGTTGAAAATTTTGCAATTGGAGATTGGAACATCAGCAATTTTAAAGAATTTTATGTAACACAGGCATGATTTACGCGTTCCGTCAGCGTCTTTTTAGTTCTGAAAGTAGCCGTTTATACAACAGGAGGACGGACAGCGAATATGCATGTGCGGCGTGGTGCGCAGTACAAAACCTAACCTCAAATGTCAGACGTGATAAACTTGTAAACCTACCTTTGTTACTTACAGTATCGTCTACTCCTAGGAGGCAAACATCCTTTTATCCTCGTGTGTTTGCAAAACTCGGTTTCGACACGCGCTCGTCTACGCCTCGTTATTGAAAACTCACTCTTGGATAAAAATACTGTTTTCCTTCTAGGTCAGTGGTCGGCAAACTTTTTGCTCGCTTTTCAGGTCAGGGCAGGGTTGGCCCAAGAAATTTTTTTTGCCTGCCGGGCTTTGTTCGTCAACGCTATGGTTCTCCTGCGTAGGGTTCGGTCGTATTAGCTTTTCTCGGCCGGGGCGGCAGCAGGTACTGCCACGAGATTTTGAGTCGACCCGCCACGGCAGCTAAGCCTGCCGCGCGGCAGTAGTTTGCCGACCACTGTTCTAGGTACACAATATACAATTAAACCGAACTAATTGAAAATTGCATAATTTCATATATATGTAGAAGACACATGATAATAGGTATACCAGATAAACTCTGATAAATGCACGTTAATACAAAATTTATGTTTTTTTTTTATAGGAACGTCCAGGTTTCGATCCGTTTCGTTCTCTCAACACGATATGGACGCCTTCATCTTCAGAAACGTGGAAACTAAAGCAAGAGGAATGAGAAGGATATTTATTGACAATTTTGTGATAAAAGCCGATGATCGGCGTTTCTTACAAGATTACTAATTAGCTGGCGTAACTCGCGAAATCGGTTGTGAAATATTTAGTTCAAATCTTTTCAGTAACTTAAAGGCAAATCTGAAGTGCTCCTTTTTTGTTTGTTTTTTTCGCCTTTTATTTTTTTGTCTTATAATAGAAACGAGAGGCTAGTTTTAAGTTCTAAATTTCGCAAGTTTGCACTCTCAACGATACTATATTCAGCGTCTCGACTAATTTCGATTGTCGAAAAAAATAAAAAATTTACTTCAGTTTATGCCCTAGCTACCTCGAACACGAAAAGTATGTGCATATGCGTATGTTTGGGTGCATGTGTGAGACGGTGATGCTTATTTGTGTGCACTTGAAAAGTGTGCGATTGAAAACAATCTTTTTTCATAAATATCCAAGGCACAAGAAATAGAATACACGAAATTGAGAGTATGAGCTTGTTCTTTTACCCCCTTAAAATTTACGGGTCCTTCGAAAACAAAATGAAAAACATAAAAATGAGATGAAATTAAAGGCCGTGTCTAGTCGTCCAGCTTTTCTGGACAAGGAGCAAATATTTTGCACACTCGGTTGAAGAAAAAAAAGCATGTTGTAGCTATCAGTTTAGTTACTGCTATTCGTACAGAAATGCTGGACGAATAATCACTTCGAAAATTAATAGTGTGCGGAAAGTAGGCACCTATTGTACATTACGTTCTATGTAAGAAATGCAAGGAATGTTTTATTTGAGAAACAACAAAAACATCCTGATAACAATTTCGGACGAATTTCGGATTGAGAAAGTCCGAACCCATCCAATTTCAAACGTCGACTATCAAAGAAGTCCGAATCAATCCAAAATATATGCGCAATTTTGAATCTGAAATAAGTTTAATTTAAAGTGCAAGCCTAGAATTAGTCCGGACGAAAACGTTGGCTAGGGGCGAAGACCGAATCCGGAATGAGAATAATCCGGAATTTGTACGGACAGAAATTTCGATTCAGAAAGGAGTCCAAATCAATCCGAATCCTCTACTAAAAGTAGTTATCTGCTGAAATTGAAGTGGAAATAAAGATTTGTCCAGGTCGATCTCGAATATGTCCTAACAAAGACATTTACTCCCGAAAGAATCTGAATCAATCCTAAATTAGTCCGCAAGAAATATTTGTGATCCGCTGCAATTAATGTGCAAACGGAAAGCCATCCGGATAATTCTGAAATCTGTACGAATAACAAAATTGTAACTTTGTCAGATCACTTATACTTTGGTATAATAATGGATTTATTTATTTATTTACTATATGATATATGTACTTTATAGAATATTTTTCTAGAATTAGAGAAGGAAGGGGAAATAGAGAGATTGCGCCATCCAAAAATCTTCCTATAATAATTGTAAACCTTCAGAACTATGGTCGACGAATTATTTTAAAAATTATTAATGAAAACCAATAAGGATGTGAAACTTTTCAGAAAAAAGAATTTCCCTTGCCAACAATTTTTCAGATTTTAATGTTTGAATTTTTAATAACTTTATGAGCTAATTTTGAATTCAGTAAAAAATGTAGTGGGTAAAGGGTACGTCAAATAAAAACTCAAATAAAGAAAAATCTTTTACTTGAGTGTCCTAAGAAAATATTTTATTTTATACATAGAAGGGGATATTGGGTCAAGATTAAACTCAAAATAATAGACATGATTTGTAAAAAAAATTCTGAAGAAGTTTAGGAAATAGCAAAAAGCATTTGAGTACGATTTCACACAAAAAGTGACACTACAATGTCTGAAAAACTAAAAGGAATTTTGAGGATTTAAGTTCCTCCATTATGAAACTTTACGACGATTTCAAGATTTCTGCTTTTTCCTTTCATCAACACAGAACTGATGTATGCAACAAGTGTACAAAATTCGAAGCTAAACTTGTAGACAATCCCGACAGTGAACGTAAAGCATCCTACCTCGATCACTAGAACAAGAAAAATATCTAGAGAGATATTTTGACGATTTTACCTGATGATTGCTTAGTTCTTCAATTTGATTACGCGCAATATCTTGCTCTTCCTAATTTGAACGTGAATGCATAATATTGCAAGCTATTACTTTGGATGTATATATTTAATATTCATTGCTTCAATAATCGACCAAGCAAATTTTATAACTTCCGAGAATGTGATGCTGCTAAAAATGTAACGCTGCTTGGTAAAATAAAAATAAGACTGTTTTTCGCTATTATGAGCGGCTTTTAAAAGCCTTTCAAATAGAAATCGTTCATCTGTTTCCGATTCCTGGCCACTCATATTGTCAATTTGATACAAACTTCGGTCTCTAGGGTACTTTGTTGAAGAAGGTTCACACAGTAAAAATTCCATCAGAATATCTAAATGCTATGTTCTTTGCCCAAAAAAATCCCAAGCACTTCGAAGTAGCAATGAGTACTCACGTGATAAAAGATTAGGATGCAGCACTAAATACAATGCTTTATGGCTACTCCCGAAACCAGTATAATTGAATCTTGTGATCTCGAAATATGTGAAAATAGCATACGGGACATCAGGAATTATGATTCTTCCCCGATGAGGTCCAATTTATTTCAAAAGAAGTTGATAAGTTGACAAAATTTGCGTTTATCGGTACCTGAGACACCAGAAGTCTCTGAAGCAAAGATAAATTACGTTTTGTCCTTGATGGAGTATCTGCAGAAAGACGCGAACATGGAATGTTATCAAAATGTCTTAGGTAACTGAAATTCACATAACTGAAGAATTCGCATCAGAATCCGACAGCTATGACGATTAATCATAAGAGGGGAAGTTACATAAAATTGTGTTTTTTCACGCTTTTAAACTATTTATTTATATAGATACGTTCATTCTTAATATCAGTTTAACGTTTGTTTATTGAAAAAATATATCAATTTGTTTTGCCTAGGGTCCCAATAACCTTCAAACGGCCTTGGTTATTCATAAAAAGACAATAATTTGGCTACTAATTACTTTCCTGTATCACCTGAAGACAATATACTTAATTTTCGATAAAAAGACTAATAACAATGCTCTGCAATAGATGTTTGCCTCCAGAAAAACTTATAACTCTCTTCACATAATTATTTATGAAAACACATTGGACTTTATAAGGAACACCCTTATTTTTTTCGACTTCTTCCAGACCATTTAGGGGAAAAGCGGGTAAAGCGGTGCGGCGGGAAATGCAGCGCGGTGGATTTAAAAAAAATCTACCTGTTATTAACGAGTGAGGTTTGGTTCAGTATATGCAATTATGAATGCAATATCAAATAGTAATAAAACTAGGCTATTTAAGATAATTTTTTAATTTTTAAGTTGAAAATTATGTTTTGGGTGTTTCTCGTCTATTATGACAGCTTCGAAAAAATTATTGAAGCTTACACTATTTTGGTTCAAATGCATTAAAACTTTGTTAATATTGATCTTCTGACTATTCCAAAGGATTTCATGTGTCACAAATAGCTAAGGTTAGTTAAGATCTGCACATAAAAGTCTTGTTTCAGGTCCATGCACAAGCGGGAAATGTGGCGCGGACGGCCATTTTAATGGTAAAATGTAAAAATGTTGAATCTTGTATGTTCACAGCTTTTGATGGTAATCACTTCAAAAGTAGAACCTCAAATTTATTTTTTCAAACTGCAAATGAATGTAGAATTCTGATTTTACTGAAATTGTGCGTTCGATTGTAAGAAAATTATTTTTAATTTGCACACAGATAAAATTAATATTGTACGCCGCATTACCCGACAGGTAGAGTAAGTTGACGCACGTGGACTTTTTTGGAAGTCTTAATAATTAAGTATTTTAATTGATGAAAATTCAATTTTTCATATCTACAAAGCAAAGC
>CAKNWW010074117.1:0-12917 GCA_932074435.1 Andricus kollari
GGCGCTTTCGCGTATTCTTCGAAATGTACTCACGCGCTTATTTTTCGACTCATAACTTATAAACTGATAGTTTTTCGATATAAATTATAGAACATTTGTAGAGCAGAAAATATCCTTTCAGAAAATATAAATGTTTTTTGCAATACATCAATATTGTCTCCCCTGTATGCCTACTCTACTTGTTTATTGTTACAAATATTACTCGGAATAAACATTACCTTCTTTTGTTGCTTAAATTTTAGATAATGTTAGTGTCAGTTAGAGTTAGTGCAACATGGGAATATTAAAAAAAATTTGACTTTGAGGATGAATATTCCGCACCCAATAATGTAAGGTCCATTAAGCTAGCACCTTCACAATCGAATTTTATGATTCCTCATAGCTCAGAATTTTCGGCTTTTTTGATATTCTTTTGAGCACCAATTAAAATTTTTGGGCTCCTTTACTTTTCGCAAAAAATCAATTTTCTTCTGAAGGTTCTAGCTTACCTTAAACTAGAACCTGCACATCCTAAAATCAAAAAATAATAAAAATTCCATTTCAACAGAATGTTGAGCTTTTTATGGGCTCTTGAAATTCGCAAAAAAAAATGTTCCTAAAACAACCCTTAAGTTCCAAAATTAAACCCTTCAAAAAATTTGAATTTGTAATAAATATAATCCCGGCGTACTTTTGCGCTTTTTTGGGCTCCTCGAAAATACTCACTCCGATTTTTTACTCCAACCCTTCACGTTCAAACTCAACCCCCTTCTACCACGTAGATATTACCATGTCAAAAAAAATCTTTTTGAAAAATTTACAGTGTGGATCACACGGTCGTATACATAGGTCCAGGAGCTCCCGTGGTGGGAGTCGCGATCTAGAATGCAGATAAAGGACAACTAGGGAGAACTGGACTCTCGAGGAACTTTCTTTTTCTTGTTCCCACAGTGGGAATTTTATTTTGTTAATCTTTAACTTTTAGCGACTTACCACGCTCATGACCTGTCATGGTCATGAAAACGTTTCAAGTAAGAGCAACTTTTGACCCTGAATATGATGACAATTGTATTTGTAAAGAATTTTTGGTAGAGAATTATTTCAAATTCCAGGGGCTAAGAGTAGAGAGAAGTGAAGTTCAATTTAACTTTAACTGGGAACCACAAGTCACGGATAAAGTTTCTTTTTGTATAATTGTTAATAATAGATTAATTCGTTTCAGGTTTATCGTCCTCCTAAGATTGGTACCGACGTGCATACTCCGGACAAATTTCTTGATCAGGACACATTAAATTAACGAACAATCCGCTTTCTCGTGAATTAATTTCAGGAGAGGAGGTTTCGATACAATTTAATCTAGAAGCTAAAATCATTAATGATTAAAAGGGAGTTGTCCTTATAAATTCAGATGACAAAACGATCAAATTCATGCTCTAGAAAAGAATAATGTTACAATTAGATATAATAGTGTTGAACATAATGTAGAAAAGTTCACATTTATGACAAAATCGAGTGCGAAGCACGAGATACGTGATAAGAATGTGTTCGTTAAAGGCAAAGAAGCTTTAAGAAAAGAGAATTCACAATCATCAAATTACAGTTGTTAACGCTTTGACCTTTAATTGTAAAAGGTTTGTGCTCAAACTTGCGACCGAAGCGAGCCGCGCACACAGCGCGCAATGAGAATGTGCCCGCGCAGCGGGCATGTTTTTTATCGCAATCTCTAGTTAAGCTTGTTCCAATTTTAGACTGGTGAATGACTTCAACAATAATATCCGGGCGTTTTTTCTTTCGTAATTCCAAGCCTTAAAGAACTCATACAATTTACGACGAATGACTTTAAAAATGAATTTGTTTAATCAAAGTAATTTTTATATTGATTGTACTATTTCCTAAATGATTGAATTTACAAAAATTCAATTCTTGAATTTTAAGAGCTTTAATTAAGAGTTTGACCAATTTTTGAGAGAGGATTTTGCCAAAGAATATAAAAACTAAAAATGTTTTATCCCGAAATTTTACAAAAATTAATGTAACGCATTACTAGGCGCAACCTACCTTACCCTACATATTTCAGGCTAACGCCATCAACTACAAGCAAAAGCATTACCAATTCTCTCCGAGTTTAAATCTAACTATGGTAACTTTACTACGGCCGGTAAGATAGAAATCACAAGATACTTAAAGTGAATTACCACGGAGGGATAAGAATTCAGAGAATACCAATAACTTAACGTATGCTCGGTTAATAAAAAGAGCGAATTGCAGATTCTACCACTATAAGATAATTATAATTATATCTATTATCATGCGGATGTACTTATAATCTTAATAATTTAAACAATAACAATTTCAAAGTCAAATCCAAATATACGGAATATAAGTACACACTCGTGCCTAAGCTAAAGCAATATTTTTAATGATATATTCCACGATATTAATGTACAACCTAAATAGTAAGTGAAAGAACATACAGTCTGTTCAACAAAAAAGGAATCGCGATTATTCGTAAACCATAAGATATTTAATTTTTCTTTTTTTTAAATTAAAGATCTCTAAAAGGGCTACGGCGCACTTACTTAATGCGTCGTCCAATCTCCATCTATGTCCAAAATAGCTTGAAACCTCCTAGGCCTGCATTCGACAAGGGATTCGGCATATTCAATGGGAAGTGATCTCCATATTCCTCTATTATGAAGAGAGAGCTGTGTCAGGGCTTCTCTGCAAGCTTTCTCTTTATAATAGACCAAACATTCTCAATGGGATTGGCATCCGGAGACTGTGAAGGTCATTCCATGGTCTAAATGCAATTTTCCAGTTTCCATGAGGTGCAAAGGCGACTGCCTCGTTATCTTCTTGCAAGACCCAATCTTCGCTTTGAGCTCAAAATAATTTCTTTACTGATCTCAAATGACTTTTTGTCGGTTTAAAATGTTGCATCCACTGTTGGACAACCATTTTCGACTTTTTAATGAATTTTGCACATGCAGCTTGCTTCATTTTCGTACCCAGCGGATGTGAGCACAAGAAAAAAGTTTCAAACCTTTTCGCGTACGCATCAGACATTTCGATTTACGTGTGATCTCTACAACATTTCGAGCGATACTGAAACTAACGAATATTTGCGCCGTAGCGATTCCTTTTTTGTAGAACAGACTGTATATATAGTCGGACAATGCAGTAATGAAAAGCTTCTGACTATATATATGAAAACACAGCTAAGTAACGTATAAAATCCGTACTCCTGAAGTGTCAAAAGTGGACATGCGCGATCACTGACTGTCGCGGTGTAGATCAAGAGCCGCGCGTACCATGTGAAATTTCGCTGATCTGTGGAAGAACGTGCTATCGCTCACTTTTGTCACCGCGCGTGCCATCGCTCATTTTTGGCACGGTGCGTGACTTTTTGCGTGTACCCAGTGTATATAAACCCCAGAGCCACCCTTGTTAATCGTTTTACGTTCCCGGCATTCATACTTACAACTTCGATATACGAATTGCGTGCTTCAAGTCTTCGTGAACTAAATGACGAATCATCAAGTTGTGAACTAAGTCCCTTCGGCTCAGACTTTTGGACGTAGTATGAGTCTATTTCCGGGTAAACTCCGCAGTTTTATACATCAGCGAAAAGGACTCATGAGTACCCTCTATTAAATGTCTTATAGAAACTTATAAAAATGCACAAAAGGATATATAGAACCATATAGAGCCATATAGAACTTATCAAATTTCTATATGGTTCTATGTATCCTTTTGTCCATTTTTGTATGTTTCTACAAGACATTTAATGGAGGGTAGATTCGGTAGCTGTTTAGGACCGTGTGTCGCTCTACTAAGCGAACAGTGATCGTGCAATATTTTCGCTACAATAATTGAATTACTTCCGAGTACATTCAAATCAACATCCGGTAGAATTCCGACCGTGTTCTGCATTATAAGAAGAGATCCAATCGACAAAACAACTCTCTCTCTCTCTCTCTTGCCCTCTTTAGTATTAGAAAGGTAGATATAAGTTTCACTGCATTTAATATAACTATTTATCTGTTCTTATTTCTAATAAACTTGTCAACTTTAAACTATCTGAATTACACCTTTTATTTAAACACTGTAAACTGACACAGTCCGCGTAGGGCTGATGAGTGACACACGAACCCACAAACAAATAATTGGCCAGGTCTTACCAGCCTGACATAATCAGCACAATGGTCTCTCTCTTTCCCAATTTTCCATACCACCCTCACCTTTTGCTCGAGTCATAATATTGTTGCAAATAGTATAGCACTTTTATGGATGTTATTTATCAACGAATTAAACTAATGAATTTTAAACTTTTTTCTCTATCGCTGTTTATATTTTCTCATATTTTTTTCCTGAAAGTTATTATTGAAAGTCTATTAATCTATTATAATATATTCGGCATTAATTTTCTAGTAAAAAAAAACTATCTAAATTATTCACATTATTATCCCATAACAGATAGTGTCAAACTGTGTAGAATCCGAAGCTGCGCTCTCTATCGGAATTTTTCGGAACTACCACTTGGAAGTATTTATTCACGGGTGCCATCCACGCAAAAACTTGGGAGTCGGATAGGGCTCGTCTAAATGCATTTATCCGCTGGTTATAATCTCGGGAATATTCGCATCCTCGTTACCACTTAAGGCCTTTCCATACAACTGCCCAAGATATTATGAAGGGGCCGCCCCATGTGGGCAGAAAACGTCGGCGTAAAGCAGAAACTCATGAGAGTGAAAGAGACAAATAGATCTGCCCGCCTCTTTCACTCTCATGAGTTTCTGCTTTACACCGACGTAGATTATCTTTGCCTAGAGATGGAAAATTCTCGGTAACATACATTTGGAGAAGGTAACAAAGAAATTTACCAAGAATGCGAGAACTTATCGTGAATTTACGACAATATTCATTTTTTACTTTTACTTTTTGTTTTTTAAAGTTAAATAACGTTTATATTCAATATACTTGTTCACGCATGCTTTAATTAATGAATAAGTACTCGGGTGAAATTCCTAATTGATACGAGTGTGTGTGTGACGTATGCCTAATTTTCAACTTTTTAGATCAACGAAAGCGGGTGAATTTTCAGTGCGAGATAAGAGAGAGAAGCGAGCGGGACGCGTACGCGATAAGCATTTTTGCGAACTCTTATAATTGACAAAATATTAAATTTAAGCAGAATGTGTGCAAGTAGAAAAGTTGACAATAAATAAAAAAAAAATCATACATGTTAGATAGAAACAGTTTTCAAGCTGAAAGGGAAAGGTATTTTAGAGCGAATGGACTACAGATGGATGAAGTGAGAAGGATGCATGAGGAGCTTATAGCGAGGATGAGATGTGGGTGCATGGAGGATTTTAATAGATTCTGGCTCTCTTGGGAAAAGAGGATGTGTCAACTGTGTGGGAAGGGGTATGCAAAAGTGGAGCACTGGCTGGAGGAGTGTGTAGAGGTGGAAATGAGTGGAATGAGCATGGAGGTATTGATGCATGAAAGGGGAGACAAAAGGGCAGTAGCATGGGTGAAGGGAGTGTTGGGTAGGATGGAGAAGAGAAGGAAGGAGGAAGAGGAATGGAGAAGGAAAGATTGTAAATAAGAGAGGAAGTAGATATAAGTAGGATGTAAATATTGTAAATAGTAGATAAGCATTAGGTAATAGACGCGGGATCGAGGGAGTAGGGACATGCGAGCGAGGCGAGGAAGGCAAGGCGATGGATGTATGGATGTATGTTAGTTTTAAGGCTTAGATTAAGGAAAATTATGTAAAAATGGAAAGTGTAAGCAAGTCAATTTTTTAAGTCCAACAGGCTGAAGAATAAACGTTTATACTACTACTAGAAACAGTTTTCTTTGAATTAATAAAGCCGGATATGATTGGAGTGAAAAGTGTTAAAAAACTGTGAAATCGACGAATTATCTGGATTGGCCTAACTTCGGGTCCAATTACAACAAATTCTCAAACCCAATCACACATAAAAATAAATCCTATTTCTACTCAACAGAAATTGAACTTTGATTCAAAAAAGTTTCGCGCACAAAAGAGGGCCGTTATGTCGTACGGCTTCCGCCCAAAGAGGAATCTTTTTATTCTCGAGGTAAATCTTTACCTCGAGCCTTATCTATGCTCTATGGTGTTGAACGCCGATTAGCTAAAAATCCTGATTTAGCAAAAACCTATGAAGCTTTTCTAGGCGAATACGAAAATTTAGTACATATGCATCAAATTTCAGATTCAAGCAAAACAACTCTTCTGAGTTTTCCTCTGGTATATTTGCCTCATCGCCCGGAACCGGGTGAATCGATACGCGAATCAAATACTTCTACTCCAGTAAGGATAGTTTTTTACGCCTCTAGTCCTGCTTCTTCAGGAAAATCATTAAATGACCTTCTCTTAGTAGGCTTAAAGCTTCCTAATGATCACACAGCTATTATTATTTGATGGAGAAATTTTCAATTAGGTTTAACGGCTGATATAAACAAAATGTTTAGACAAATCTTGTTCCAGACTAAAAACAGGAGTGAGGTTCTCGATTTGACTCTATGTTTGGGTGCACTGAGGAGCAGGGTAGTGGACTGGAGAGTCTCCGATGAGGAGTCTCTCTCGGACCACAAATATATCGTGTTTCGATTAACCCTAGGAAAACCGGTGGTTTCCACGATCAGAAACCCCAGAAATACACTTTGGGACTCGTATAAAGAGGAACTCAAAGGGAGGCTTGCGGAATTTCCCACAAGCTATGGTACCATTGATGAGTTAGAGCACGGCGCGGATTTTCTGCGAAGGGCTCTGACTACATCATATGAGAACAATTGCCCTACAAGCACAATTAAGTCTCGGAAGGGAGCAGAATGGTGGAATACCCACCTGGAGAGACTCCGTAAAAAGACAAGAATGTTGTGCAATAGGGCAAATAGAACTAAATTGCCTTCGGACTGCGACATCTATAAGACGGCCCAGTCTGAATACAATAGAATATAAGAAAGTATAAGCGGGAAGATTGGAGGGGCTTCTGCGAGGAATCGAAAAACATTCCGGAAATAGCGAAGCTGCACAAGATCCTGGCGAAAAATTCGGAAGCTCGCATCGAGCTCATAAGGCTCGATAATGGTCAGTTTGCCGAAGACGAAGAAGCAACGCTGAATCACCTGATGGAAGTTCACTTCTCGGGTTTTCAACGAATCCGCACCGACCAGGATAAGGAAGGCTGGAGCCAAGAGGTGGTGAGGGCCGACTGGAATTTCGCCTCTAAGGTCGTTCAATAGAAGAAGGTGCAATGGGCCGTAGGATCCTTCTGTCCTTTTAAATCACCAGGGGCGGATGCCACTTATCCAGCGCTTTTACAAAAAGGCATGGATTTGGTCATCCTGCAAAATATTTCCGACCAATCAGCCTAACGTCTTTTATCCTGAAGACGTTGGAGAGGGTGGTCAAGAGATCCATCAGGGATGAGGAGCTCTTGGCCTTCCCGCTGCATACAGGGCAGCATGCTTTTCAGGAAGGCTACTTGGTAGAAACTGCGCTTAAAGCTGCGGTGTCAAAATTGGAGCAGCAGTCGGTACGAAAGGGGTATGCTGTGGACGCTTTCTTGGATGGGGTGAGGGCCTAGCAAGGGGAATAGCTCCGCGGGGATGCCTACAGGGGGGTGTCCTGTCGCCCCTCCTGTGGTGCATTGTTGTGGACGGCCTCCTTCGAAGGCTAAATAAAGAGGGGTATTATACTCAGGGATATGTGGATGACTGTAATCCTAGTCAGGGGGGCTAATCTGGAGACGTTGATGGGTCTTATGAGGTCGACGCTGCGCATTGATAGCAAGCTGAACTGGGCAAAGCATCTGGAGACCCAATGCAGGAAGTTTGTCATGACTTCTTGGATGTGCAGGAGAGCCTTTGAGTTGACGTGGGGTCTAGGGCCAAAAATGCTTGCATGGCTCTACTCTGTTGTCCTAAAACCTAGGCTCCTACATGCGGCCGTGGTCTGGTGGCCACAGGCGGAACTCAAAACAATGCAGGACAGGCTGCGAAGATTACAAACGCTAGCATTTAGGGGTTTGACTGGAGCGATGAGGACTACACCTACAGCGGCGATAGGATTCATGCTCTGTGAAGAACCCCTACATGTTGCGATAACCGCTAGAGCGGCACACGCGATGGGCCGCCTGCCAAAAGCAAATAGATGGACTCGGGGGATTAGGCACACTAGGCTCCCGAGTGATATCAGTGCATTGCCGATTCTACAGATGAGGCAAGATAAAATAACAAAACGCTTCAACTTTGCCAAAGTTTCCGCGTCTGTATCCCAAGTAGGGATCTGTGGAAAGCAAAAGGTGACCCGCTCCTCCAAGGGGAAATCTGGTATACAGATGGCTCCAGGGGTGAGAAAGGGTCAGGCGGAGGTCCTGGCCGTCCTTTGCTGTGCTGAAACACTAATCGAAGGAAACTCTGCTGGCAGACAGATTATGATTTGTTCCGACAGCCAAGCGAGACTAACTGCAATAGGGAAACCAGACATAACATCAGAACTGGTCTGGGACTGCAAAAAGGCATTAAACCAACTTGCAGAAAGTAACAATGTGGCTCTCATATGGGTCCCTGGTCACACAGGGATCAAGGGCAACGAAAAGGCAGACCAGTTGGCGAAACGTGGCGCAGCAAGTGAATATATAGGACCAGAACCGGTACTGGGAATAGCGTCTTGCTGTATTGGTTTGACCATTAAAAGCTGGATCCGAACAAAACACCGGGAGTACTGGGAGCAGATCCAGTGTTGCCGTCAGGCGAAATCCATCCTGGGTTATACCCATAGGATGGACAGAGCCAGGGAAATCCTGGGTTTACCCAAGAAAGATATAAGGACAGTGGTAGAGATTCTAACTGGACACAACCACTTAAACTATCATATGCACAAAATGGTGTATAACCCCACGACATAGTGCAGGAGATGCAGCAGGGATGATGAAACATCCCTGCATGTGTTATGTCAGTGCCCGGCATTAGCTGGGCTCAGGCAAGAGACCCTCGGGGCCCATTTTATGGGACCAGAGGAAATTACAACACGAACAGTAGTCGACATACTAGGCTTCGTCTAGAGGTCTCGGATCAACTGCTGAGAGCGAATAAGTAAGGGTGTGGCACAATAGGCTTTATAGCTTGAACGCCAGAGGAGCTCTCCATGGGCTCCTCGCCCGTCCTAAAACTAACTAACTAACCAACTAACTCAATAATAAGTAGAATGTGTATCATAGAAGTTTGCCTCTACTTGAAAAACTAACAATATCGCGCTGGAATGGCATCAGCTCTAATTTAAAATCTATTGAATTGCATGGAATTGCAGCCTCTTCTAATAAAGCTTATGGGGCAGCCATTTATTAAAAAATAATTTATAACACAGAGAAGGTTAAAACTTCTCTATTAATGGCCAAGTCCAAGACGGCTTCTGTCATAACTGTTTGTATTGAGTATGCACATGACCTTGATATTTACCGGATATGACAGGCAGCGCTCGCGGCGGCCAAAGCCTAAAATCCCTGAGGGATATAAATTTGAAATGTACATAAGATAGCACGTGTGCATTGTTTTGAAATATAATAAATGCATAAATGATTGCTTCAAAAGCGTATATAAAATTTTTCAAAACGAAGCAAAATAATAGAGGAAATTTTCCTGCAAAAAGATGTCGTGAAAAATTTGTCTTTTTATCCAGCTAAACCCGTTCTAGTTTCGTTGTTGTTTATGAACATAACCTTAACAATTACTAAGTAATAAGGTTTTTCACATGACATATTGAATTGTTAAAAAAAAAGCTTCACTTGAAACTCAAGACAACTAATAAAATACTCAATGTCATTTAAATTTAAATAAAATATACTCCATAAATATTCTGGGATAATCAAGCTTTCTAACCTCAAAGTCTGATAACTAGCATTCCTTTTACAAAGATAATAGATCGTATAAATATGCGAATATATATAATAAAAATTATCATGTAAACACAATAATTTGTCCACATACCTTTTTCTAAAACCAAGAATATTGAAGTACTCTATCTCTATGTGATATTTGTAATCCGACAGATCTACTGTTATAGACAGATAAATTCAAAACTCTACTGCGATCAAGCCGTTTAATAAATTCGAGCAAAAGTTTTTTTCCCTAAATCAAAATTTTATCAGTTTTCCTACAGACACTCTCGTTATCTGACAGTGAAACTCTTATTTTCAGTATAAATTTATTTATTTTCAATCGCATGTAAACAAGTGGAATTCATCACTCAGGAATTGCCACTTTTGGACAACAGATGACGCCAGGCTGTTTCCGCGGCCGTACTCAATACCACGTTTAGAACTTTGTGCCGCAGTATTACTAGCAAAACTGGCTCAAAAGGTAGTGAAATCAATTGATCTTTCCGAAGTACCCTTATATTGCTGGTCAGATGCCACCGTTGTATTGGCGTGGTTAAGTAAAATGCCATCTACTTGACCTTCTTTCGTTGCCAACAGGGTAGCCTTAATTTACACTTTGATTCCGGACGCTAAATGGAACCATGTTCCTACGTCCTTGAATCCTGTACATTGTCTCTCTCGCGGTCTCTCTCCAGAGGAATTGATAAACCTGTCCTGTTTCCTCTGAACTACTAGAAACTGAAGGTAAAAAGTACACATCTACTTGCTTCAAAAAGAAAAAAGTTCTAAAAAATCTACCAGAGGTTAAGCTAAATGCCGTTATAATTGAGCCATCACCATTGGACAAACTTGCCGAAGGATTGTCTACTTGGCCAAAATTGATTAGAATCACAGCTTATTGTCTTCGCTTTATAGATCGCGTTTCTAAACGCTCGAATAAATTAAAGGAATCTTTTGTATCTACTGATATTTTAAATGGAGCAAAATTCTGTTGGTTTAAATATTTACAAGAACAACATTTTTCAACGGAAATTAAGTTTCTTAAAAATAAAACTTCCCATAAACGTTCGAATCCTCTAAAATTGTTGTGCCCCTTTTTGGACAGTGACGGACATCTTCGAGTAAAAGGTAGACTAGAAAATACTCCTATTTCCTACGATGCCAAGCACCCTATTATTTTACCGAAAACTTGAGTCACGGATTTGACTATAGAGCAAGCTCATCAGAGCTCCTTGTACGGGGGTCCACAGCAAACTCTACAGGTCCTCAGACAAAATTATTGGATTCTAAAAGCACGTTATACCGCTCGAAGTACGGTAAACAAATGCATTCCTTGCGTCCGAGAAAAGGCTAAAGTCCCTTCTCAAATGATGGGTGAACTCCCTTCTGCTAGGGTGACTAGATCTCGACCTTTTGAACATACTGGTCTCGATTACGCGGGTCCAATGTTAGTTAAATTGGGTATAGGTAGAGGTTACAAAGCACATAAACCATATATAGCTCTGTTTATGTGCCTTGCCACTAGAGCCGTACATTTAGAGCTGGTGTGTGCTCATATCACTGAAGCCTTTTTGGCTACATTTAAACGATTCGTAGCTCGCAGTAGGGGAATCATCCCTTCCAATTTGTATAGCGACAACGCTACCAATTTCCAAGGTGCTGATAAGGAATTGAAAAGAACATTTCAAAACCTAAGAGAAGATGAAACGCTACGAAACTTTTTCACAGAAGAAAATATAAATTGGCATTTTAACCCTGCTGCTGCCCCTCATTTCGGAGGGCTATGGGAAGCAGGTGTTAAAAGTGTAAAACACCACCTGCGTCGTATAATCGGTGATCATAAACTCACTATAGAAGAGTTGTCAACACTCTTTTGCCGAATTGAGGCGAACATTACTTCTAGACCCTTGTCAGCTGCATCATATGACCTGGACAATTTGTTATATTTGACTCCAAGTCATTTTCTTATAGGTTCACCTTTTTATCGGTTCCAGGACAAACAGTTCTTGATTTGACACAAAATCGTCTCTCTAGATGGCAGTTCGTCCAGCGCTGCAAGGAAATTCTATGGGGAAGGTGGTCTCTCGAATACTTTCAGGGTTTGCAAAATCGGTATAAATGGTAAAAACACAGTCCGAACATTTGTGTAGGAGATATAGTTCTTTTACGAGAAAAGGATAATCTTCCTTGTAAATGGAATTTGGGTCGCGTTACTGCTTGTCATCCCGGTGGAGATAATTTGGTGCGATGGATTACTGTCAAGACGTCTAAAGGTACTTATGATCGACCTATTGTACAAGTGTGTCTTCTACCTATACATAAAAATAAGGAACTATGAGAGTTGAAATTAATTTGTCACGTCGGGCGGCATACCCATTTTATATTTACGCATAGATATTTACAAATTTTTCGGCACATTATAATAATTAATTTTAATAAGACAGATATAAAACATTACTGGTAAAATATTCAATTTAGCAATCAAAATTGTGTAAAAAAATTTTTGGGTTCTAAATTAATTATTCGAAGAAATTGTTATCCTTATATTCCTAATTATAAAAGAAATCATTTTTATGCAAAACCGGACGGTTTTCGTATCATTCTCGGCCTGTTTGGGGGACGCGAAGTTCTCGTTTGTCGGAGGGGGTATTTTGCCGGCCGGCCGCCGGAAAAGTATACATTTACGGAGTGCGCGCATGCGCTTTTGGTCCAAGCGGCGACACTCTCCTGTCTCTCTCTTTTGACGCATGCGCGGTACATATGACTGATATTTGTAGACTGAACAGTACAGACTACGGGACTACAGCGCATGCCGGTCGGCAACACGCAGTAACACGTGAGTCAGATTGCACGGAAGCCAGCGAGTCTTTTGTCAACCGATAACAACGACAAAAAAGACAAATATTTCACAAACTATATACATTTTTGAACAAATATTTTTATTTTCAAATAAGAGATATCAATTTTCAACCAAATAGTTGAATTTTCATCCAAAAAAGATAAATTTTCAACCAAGAATGAAAT
>CAKNWW010074148.1:0-15560 GCA_932074435.1 Andricus kollari
AATCCAAAACATGAGAATCGATGCACATAATCCAAAACATGAGACTGGTTCTTATGATATTTGACACCCACAATGGCTCACACACATAATCCAAACATGAGACTCGTTCACACTGGCAAATACACGGAACCTCCTACCACAAAGGGTCAACTTGAACTGAACTGAACTTTGAGGAAAAATAATAATTATAAAAGTGAAAACAAATTCCTGATCCAATGACCTATAAAGTCGTGGGAAAAGGTTCCATTCTACCTGCTCGGCGCTGACCTTCGAGTTACGCGCAGAGTTTACAGTTTTATTTCAGGTGCAGCCCCCTTTTCCGAGAATGAATAAACTAAAGAGACAATAACTAAGTCAAACTCCCCACAATTTCAGATGACGGTAAAAAGCAGCCAAACAGATTGAAAATTTTACTATTTTAGTGAAGAATATTTATATTCTGTTAAAGAATCCTTTTTTTTATTTGAAATTAATTTATTTGGTTAAAATTAAGTAATTATTTAAAGATCTGCTGATTTTAAAATTTTTGTTTGCCTCATCTCTCATTTTGGATTTTCAGTTTGTGGATCGATTACCCGGCTTGGGTACTGGCAGAGCGCCGCTAGCCGAAAGTAAAGGAATATCCCAGAGACGGCTCCCTCAGCCTGTAGGGGGCGAACGTGGCCCTGCAGAAGGCCACACCAAGAAAGTACTCGCACTCCAAGTGGTTCCAGGAGTACATCTGGAACCAGGAGGAGGGCGAGTACCTCACTCGGAGTTTCTGGGTAGTGGTAAGTCGGCTGAATAAATATATATATTTTTCATATTAAAAAAAAAGGTTCTCTCCTTTTTATTGTTAATACTCTTATTTTTTTTCAGGAGCGATATGAGGATCCCTACCTAGAGTGTTTGTCCCTGCTGAGCGAGAAAGGGGCCCGCCAAGGCGATCTGGGGCCTTAGTGGGACGCATCCTCCAGGGGAGAGGTGCCGAGATTTCCTCCCTTTCCCGGCCCCCGGCCGATGGAGGAGAGCTTATCCTTAGTCTGGGTGCAGAAGCACTTTAAGGATAAGTTCGAAAATCCCCGGGTACATGCCCACTTCACCGTGGTGAGTTTATGATTCATAATTTTAAATGAACATTCATCTTGTTGGTTGAAAATTTCACTATTTTGTTAAAAGTCTGTTTGTTGTTGTTCTTTTTTTTAAATTAAAGTTTTAACTGAAAGTCTAACTCTTCTGGGGAAAACTTCATCATTTTAGTTGGAAACTAATTTCTTGGGTTAAAGATTTAAAAATTTGTGGAAGTAAGTTTTGTTTAGTTTGAAATTGATTTGTTGAAATAAAAATTTTATTATTCCATTTTTGGTTGAAAATTTATCTTCTTTAGTTGAAGATTGAAACATTTTTATATTTTCATTCCTCTTTTTTTTCAGCGACAGTCGAGGGAGATGGTACGGGCGTAGGTTCCCCTCCCCAAGAAGGGGTATCTTTTGGACTCAGCCACCCAGGAGGGTGGCGCGTCGTCCTCGACATGATTTCTTCATGGACCAGGAGAGGACAGAAATAAAATAAAATAAATAATAAAATAAATAAAAATAAAATAACCATAATAACAAAAAGATAATGAAATTAACATGTACCCCTGGTCCTTTCCCTCTCCCTTTATAATAAATTGTCTTTGTTAAAAAAAAAAGGAAATCAAGTTTTTTTTTCTCTCCTCCCTTCCATCCTAACCTTTACCCTTTTTTATTATTATTAGTAGAAAAACTTATCCAATCCTTTTAAATTTCTTGCAATGCACCAATCTTAAATTTATAAATAATTTTTATTTCAAATACTTGAAAATTTCTAGTTTAACATATATTTCACCTTGAGATGTAATTATTTAAAAACTGTTACAGATTAAACTATTTTTAAATTTAAAGGTTAAAAATTGTGTTATTTACACGTGAAATAGTTCAAAATTGAACTGATTACATGCGGGAATCATCGCAACAACTGGTTTTCCTACCCCAAGCACAAACATTTTTTTTACATCCTAATGTTCCTGAAACATTCTGATTAATGGCCACATATTTCTATGCTTTTAGTCAATTTTTTTAAATTTTATATTCGGGGGTGCAGTTTTCATACTTAAATTTCACATGGCGTAATTTTTATTTAAACTAAATGAAAGGCTTCTGAATACATATTGTACAATTTTTTTATGTTTCTTTTTTTCTTCAGAAAAGTGTCTAGAAGGCTTGTAATTGTTACATGCGTTACTGAACGTTTAAACTCGAAATCGCTGTATTTTATATGTTTTCATTTAATATTTAAAATACTCAGTGTTTAGAAAACTTCCACTTTGAATTGTTTAATTCGCAATTTAGTATTGAATACTTTAAATAAAAAAAAAGTTTCAGCTATAAAAATTAAACTTTCAGTTTTACCGAATCATTACCGACAGTGATGTAAATTTACTGTTCAATTTAGAAAGAATTTTGTCCATCATTTGAAGTACTTATATTTCAATAAACTAAAAATTTACAAAGTTCAATTAATACAAACTTTTTTATTATAAGCTGGATTTATGTGTTAATTACAGTGAAGAATTAAACATTGAGACCCCTTTCTGATAACAAAAAAAAATCATTCATCTCTAATAGTATTTTTCAATTGTTTTACTTTACTTAATTAATAACAGCCTGGCATTTTTTTATATAATAAAATACAACTTCAATCGCTTTTCTGAAGTTTCACGTTTTCAAAATATTTGTTTACTCCTTTTTTTATAAATTAATATTATTTTTGTTTAAAAATTAATCTTGTCGACTAGAAATTCATCTTTTTGATCGAAAATTCAACTGTTTTGTAAACAACACGTTTTTTTTTTCTTGAAGATTTGACAATCTGGATAATTAATTTTTCGAAATAATATTTTAACTATTCCATTCAACTATTTGGTATAAAATTGATCCAGGGTGTCTATCGCCCTGGGAATCCTTGAAAACTTGACAAAAAAATCCTTGAATTTTTCTCATGGTCCTGGAATATGTATCCCTTGAAGACAAAAAATTGTTTTTAAATTTGTTCTCTGTTGAACTAGCTGGTTATCCGATTGGACCGAAATCGAGAGAGAAAGAAAAAGGAAAAACATAAAAAGGGTTGGGGGGGGAATCGCTATGACCAACAATTAATTGGGAGGAACCTCCTCCCAAGAATTTCCACCTGTCTCGCTCTTGATCGAATTTTAGGTTGATCTATTTACTTATTTTGATTCATGGAAAGCCTAATAAGGGGGCTGGTATCAGCTATTAAGAATCTCACACTCAAACATGCACATACCTATCCTAAACCTAGTGTATACAGAGGCTTGGTTCTAGAATGGTTGTAACGCCTGCGTAGGAAGTTGAATGGTTGGCCTTGATGTATTTGAACTGGTGTGCACCGAGGACTGTGTCGCAACCCTTGGTGATACTGCAGGCGTTTCCTTACAGGTACAACTGCTCGAGCTTGTTGAAGATTCTTGATTGGTCAGAGGTAGCTCGATCTCAATACGGGCTTCTTTAGTGTTTTCCGAGGGCCCTTTCGCTTCAGGCTTGGTATGGTTGTAGTTGGAGTCCTTCGGGCCCTTCTCATGACATGCTCTGGTAATCCCAATTTTGACAAGGAGGGTAGCAGCAGTAGCACCAGAGACTTATGGCGAGTAGGGCTAGTCCTAAGTAACAACCTTGAATCAGCCGTAGTCGGTGATCGTTTGTAAGCAAAATATTCCAAATCCAGGCAGGCACAGATCAGATCAATGTTGGAATCGCTGTTGGTAAGAATCCAGGGGTCCCTGGACCTTCTGCAAGTCCAGGAACACAGTGACCCTCCACGTTCCAGCGACTCGTTTTATGGGTCCTAGATGCTCGTAGTAGACTCCTGTACTGGATCTTAAGGGAATATTCCTATAAGTAGTGGGGTTGAAACCTTTCAAGGTGGTAATGGAAACCAGGAGGATTATTGATCATAGGTTCATCATCTTTTGCCTAAAAGAAACACGAATTAGATTTTCTCTTCGGCAAAGGAAGGAAGTCCAAGACAGGATAGGGCCCCAATTACTAGAGAAATTTCAAGATGCGGCTAAACGCCTTAATGATTTTTTTCTTGATAGTTGGTCATAGCAGACAATAAGAAAGCTTCTTTTTTTTTTGAAAGGGCATATTCTGTCTTTAGATACTTCCTTAGGGTTCGCTCGAGTCTAGCAGCGAACGATCCTAACTTTATCCTTATGTTTTGCAAATCGGTCGCCGGTTTCGGTTTCGAGGATCACGTTGTTATTTTCGGTGAACCCGACTATCGTGTAAAGGCCAGTAGCCCTACTATCGAATTTACCGTCCCTTACTTCCTTAAAGACGTAGGCTTGGTACCCTATTTTTCCATTCAAGGGCCGAGCCTTTCGATCGTACTGTGCTTTAGAGGTAGTCTTTGCTTTGACCAAATTTGCGGCTCCGAGCTTCTGGATTTCTAATAGCCATACTATCAGATCGCGTAGATAGGAACCGTAGGTCTCAAGTTCTTCGCCTTGGGGAAAGGAACTTGGGGTTCTCGCCACTCGACCAAAGACCAGTTCGTAATGCGTGAAATTAGTCGCTTAATGCACTGACGTATTATAAGCCAACATGGCGAAAGGGAGCAATCGATCCCAATCATCATAATCATCAGCGTAATGCTTAATATAATCTGTCAGAATTATGTGACTTCTTGCAAGGGCCCCGTTGGTCTGGGGTCGGTACCCGGAGGTGGTAAGCTGTTTTATATGATTTAACCTCTCAAGACGATTCATAAGCTTGCCCACAAAGCTCCCTCCTCTGTCGGTCAGGATGCTTTGAGGGACACCAGATTGAGAGAACAGGGAAGTGGCCACTGCATGAGCTATGGTGGTAGTCTGGAGGTCAGGTATAGGAACTGCAATGCAGTATTTACTGAAATTATCCTGCATCGTCAGGATATGCCGGATCGCCTTCGGTGTAGTGGGCAATTTACCCACTGTGTCGAGGGACACTTTTTCGAAGGGTTCTGCCGGGGTGTCGGTTATGAGCATAGGTTCCCGAGTCCTAGCCCGTACTAGCTTCTGCTCTAGACAGCTTCGAAAACTGCGAATATACTCGCTAATTTGATCTCGTAAACCTGGCCAAGAGTATCTCTCCCTAATGCGACGGTATGTGTTGGTCACTACCTTCTGACCACCAATTAGACTACCGTGATATTCGGCTATAATTTTGGGTCCTAATTCGGGGGGAGGGACCTCTACCTTCCCGTTACAAAAAGTAATAGTGATGCTGCTGTCTTGGAAGATGATCATTTGTAATTCCGCTATTTTATTTTGGGGCAACGATCCTAGTGCATCTCCAGAATTGGCCATTCGGCAGGATGTTTGATTGTCCCGTTCTAAGGCGGTACGAGGGTGGGTTAGCCCTGTGATTACGTCCTTCCAGTCGATATTGTCTACGTGTCTTTTTTTTTATTATGACAGAGTAGGTGCAGTGTCGACCGTGGGGAGTAACCACGACTTGCCCGTTCTTGGGCCTGCGTTCCCATAGGTCTTGAATATCAAGACGCTCAAGAGCGATGAGCAGCTTCGCAATAGTGTTCGTTGGTTCGCAATCTTCCGAAATAAAATGAGGGTAATTGTCTCGTCGGTACGTCAGAGGTTCAGTCCATTGATGCAGGATGTTTGGTCCGCTTTCGCTTGGGTCACCCGATTTTGACCTTGCTTCAACAGGTGTCTGGAGGAGTGTTTCAGCATTTGGGGAATCATCGATATACGGTAGGTCTACATTTATCAGGGAAGATGAAAATAGAGAGGGGTTTGTTTGCAAGGGTTCAAATGTCCTTCTTGCCTGTAATTTTCGTGGGTTCAACCCCGGTCTTCTGTTGAACGAAGTTCCCTCTTTTTTAAGGGTTGCGTTCATATGGGAATTAGTGAAAGGCGTAGATTTGGCACCTGGCGCCATGGCAGATGCTGGGGTAAAGGATAGTCTGTCTAGTGGGGCAAAGAGTTTCCTTAGCAGAGGTTCCTGTAGCTATAGGTGGAGTGGGCTGTGTTAATTCGGGTTCCGAGTTTTCACTAGCTCTCTGGGAAACCTGTTTTTCATCATTTTCCAAAAAGCTTTGCAGCCTCTCCGCGAAGATGTCGTCGTCGTATCGTCGTTTGTTTTCTTCCATTCCTTCATGATCCCAGCTCAGAGAGGTTTGGGCGTCGAATTGCGCAAATCATTTTTGAAGGTCCTCCTTGAAGCTTAGTTTGGAGGATGACGGCGGACGGCGCAGTGCATTGTCAATATCCTTATCGTCCTCACTGCTTACAGTGGTCGGAGGCACTCGGATCGTGATTGATTCCAGAGGAAGAGTTTTCTCAACTGCTTCGGTGGTTGCCGGACCCTCGATGCTTTCCCTAGCCAATTTGTCAGCCATTCCGTTACCGAAGATTCCTTGATGTCCAGGAATATGCTCCCAGATCACTTCTAGGGGTTCTAGAGCAGTTTTCATTTTTTAGAATTCGGAGCGGTTCTTAACGGGCTTATTTTCATAGGTTTTCCAGTCATTTGCTTCCCATTTAGGGATCCATTCGGTGGCGCTGTTGACGAGGAACTTCGAGTCGGTTTTTATCCGGAGTTTCTTGATACCAGCTTCGTGGCCCTTAAGGGCTGCCATAGTTGCTGCTTCGATCTCGGCTGCATTATTGGTCTGGCGACCTTGACTGCGCTGTGAGACGTTCAAGGGGTTGTTTGGACCGAACCAGACTTCTAGTTCGAGTGGTGGGGCCCTTTCTGAGGACACGTTGGTCGCGTCTGATTTGTTCTCCGGGGCCGGTATTTTCTTCGGCCTCCCGCGCCTTCTAGTAACTGGGGCTCGCGTCAGGACCAGTACCCTCTGGTGGTTCGTTTGTGAACAAGTCCTCTCCTTAGAGGGGTTCTTTGATTGAGAAGGTGTGGAAGGTCCTAAAGTTCTATTCAGGTTTTCCGGATCCCTTATTTCTTTTGAACCTTTAGGGGGTTCGTCGGGAGGATTTTGCGATAACGCTTCCACTCCCCTGTTGAGCTTTCCCTGTTTTTATTCGAACTTATATGGGTAATTTCGAAATTTGTGACGCCAATGAAGCAATATGGCTCCTGGATTACTAATATAGTTCATGCAGTGGACTGGCTCGTGGTCACAGGCAAGTATAAATTCTCGTCCGTACAAGTAGGGCCGAAAAGGTTCCAGAGAGATTAGAAGTACATTATTCTTTTAAAAGTTCATTCTATTATTAACATTGCACCACTGGAAATGGTGAGTCGCACATGAAATTCAAATATCAAATTTGGAAATAAAAATTTTGTTTATTATGCGAAAATAAATTTGAAGAATCTTTATAGCTGCCTAGTAACAAAAGTTACTAGTAGCAAAAGCCGAGTGGGGGCAACAGCAAGAGTAGGCCCCACAAAATAAGAAATCATGATGTCGAAATTGAACGTGGGGGGAGGTTTCACCAAAACTGAAGGAAGGGCGAGAGACTCGTCTTTCCTGTTTTTATTATTTTTTTGTGGGTTGGTACCGTTACCCTCGGACTGAGAGTCGTTATCCCGAAATACATACATCATACATTAGACATTATACAGTATACATTATAAGAAGAACAATATATAGAAGGGGCACGTTCTATAATGGCTAGAACGTGTCAACAGGTAATAGACAAGAGATAATAATGAATATGAATAGTATGATACATCTCACCAGTTTCCTTGCGCTTAAAAACTACCGCTCGTCAAACCCGCTAAACCGGGGTCTTTGGTAGGGATTTTTGCAGACATGCGGAATTTTGGTTCGGAAGGAAGGGATATGTCGCATGATTTCCAGCTTTTATTTCTAGGTGTGCAAAATTCATATTGCTAAATGCTTTCGTATCAATTTTGCACCTGCGAGGCAGGAACCTCATCAGCACTTTACGAAAGTGAAGTGCATTGAAGTCCTTCTTTATATTTCTAAAAAGAATTTTTAATTTCAATTTGCATCGAAATTGATGCAGGTTGGAGTTTTCAATTTAAATATAAATATATATTAATTGCAACCTTCTAATCATTAAAGAAAAGAACGAGCTTTTTAGCGTTACAGATTTTGGCTGAGCGAGCACGTGGTGTTTGTTTTGGCATTTCCACGTGAACTCGCTGTCTTATGGAAGAATAGCGTAGAGAGACGGAGGCAGAAAGAGAGAAGTCAAGCGGCCGAGGTGAATTGAACTATAGCATATGCCTCGGCTATACGCGAGGGAGACATACTTATGGCGAGAATAGGCGGAGGAAGAGAGGAGGTAAAACCGAGTGTTAAGTCCAGACTGTCGCGGTCTTGTGGGCATGAGTCAGGGCGGGACAGCAATGTTTTAAGCATTGGCGAGAGAGAGAGAGAGAACAGCGTGTCTCGCGTACACGTGCATGGCTGATTGGAATTGCGAGAAATGTCAACCCTCGTTCCTTCCTAATTTTCTTAAAACGTTTTTTTGTTTTAGGTTTTATTTTTTTTAGAATTGATTCCCCCATAATTACGTTGTCCCTTCTTCCCTATAAGTTTATTTCTAGGTTATAAATTTATATTTATACCTCTTCCGCAATCCACCCTTACATTCTTCGGTGGTTTGGGGGAGGGTATGATTATAATACTTAAATTTAAACAAGAGAGAGAGAGAGAGAGAAGGAAGAACAGGGAAACTTAATTATTAATGAGTAGCCGGTGAACAATTTTAATTTTTGATTAGAATTATTCTCATGGCTCATTGATTCAATGAGGCCTTGCAAATCTCGTAGAGTTTTAATTTAATGTGGCTCGAAATAATATTTCCGAGCACATTAAATTATTTCGACACAGGCTGGAATTCGCCCGTAAAATTACTTATTATGCTTTTTTTTATTTCGAAAATCAAGACTGAAATTGATTTTTTGTTAAACCTGCTTTAAATTTTTGTTTGTCTTTTTAAAAAAATATCTATCTTCTCACTCGTTAAAGCCATGCAGAAGAAAAAGTGGCCTGGGAATTATTTCTTAGTCAAATTGAGATTTTTACTTGACTAATTGAGATCACTATTCAACTTAAATAGTGCAGAAAAAGATATTTTGTAAAGAAAAAAAATTGGTTAAGGGTGTTGCTGAAATCCGACTTGGAATATTTTTTTATAGGTACGGCACTGACTCAATATATATTTTTTCTCAAGTATTTGAGAACGAAAGAAAGAAAACTTGTCAAATATCCGGGATTTGCGAGATCCACGGATCAATGAAATTTAGAGGAATGAAGCCTTTTGCTGAGGCAAGCATTATTTTTACGGAAATTATAAATTTTTCGAAAGGGAGAAATCTCTGGATAGCAGAAGACAACATTTGAACGGCGAGAACCGTTCGCAAATTTATTTTTTTACTCACAATTCTGACATTGCAGAAGCATTCTCAGAAGTTATCACGTATTCGAAGACCCACGACTTGATGATAGTGAACCTCAATTTTGCGAAATACGTCGCGAAATGGAGAAAACTGGGTACAAAATTGAGATGCCCTGTGCATGTGAAGACCATAAGACTGTAGTTGTAAGCAGCAAAGCAAACACGGCATGCAGACCACCTGTCAAATTCGCGCACCAATGCTCTGAAGTCCGAACCACACATTAGGTATTTTCACTTCAACCACCAGCTAACTTCGCTTCCTTGAATACTGAGGGGAAAACGTTGGACCAAATGCATGGGATTTCATCCATTTTTGCCCTATTTTGTTAATATCTTCGTAAAAACTAATTTTTTACATATAAGTGCATTGGGAAATTAGTTTCTATATCTTAATCACTCTTTAATGAAATAATAAAATGACAATAATTATTATTTATTGCAAAGATAGAACATAAATAATGTTTTGTCCGATATAAATTACAATATTAAAAAAATTTCCACATTGATAATTCCAATATTATAGAACTGGCAATTCTTCATTTTTCCTTATAAATTATAAATTTATCAAGTCACCCAGCAATGCATTTTATTGAGTTTATTGATTTTACTGATTTTATTGAGGTTGTTCATTTCTTTATTTTATTGATAATAATTTGATTTTTTCGATTTTAGTTATTTTATTAATTTATTCGATTCTATTTTATCAAAAAAATCAAAAAAATGAACAACCTCAATAAAATTAAAACAAATAAATAATATCAATAAATTAAATCACTAATTGATAAAATTAAATAATAAAAAAGTCAAATATTTACAATAAAAAAATCAATAAATTGAACAAAATCAATCAAATCAACGAAATGAATAGAATCAATAAAATAAAATAAATCAATCAAAGTAATAAAAACAATAAATTGAATAAACTCACTAAAATCAGTAAAATTTTGATTTGATTGATGGTGTTTATTTTATTGATTTTGTTATTAAGAAATTGAATTTATTTTAATGGTTTCATTTTTTTATTCATTTTATTCATTTCTTCCGTTTTATTAATTTTATTGATTTTATTCATGTTTTTCAGTTTATTGATCATTTATTGGAGGATAATGGGAGCTTGTTAGAACCACCGCCGTCCATAAGCTTATCACAAAAAAGATTTTTGTTGCTCCACCCTTTTAAAAAAATCTTCATATTTATCAGCAAAAAATTGTAATAATTTGACAAATAACTAGTTTTTATAATTTCGAAAATCCCTAAATTTATGCATCAATACAAGAAATGATTGATAAAGAAATCCATAGATTGATAAAAATATTTTTGTGCCAAAAATAATCATTTTGTGTATTCCTAAAATACACTTTAAAAACTCTTTATTATTGTTTTTATAATATTAATGCATATTTACGGTAATCTATTAAAAAAAGAATTATAATCAAAACAAAAATTGAAAAAGTACGAGGACGCGAACGCATGACGGCAGACTCTGTAGTCTAGAACCTGGACCATTACGCGTTAGGTCCTTTTCTTCGCGGACGTTCACATATGGTAATATGGAATATTATGGTTTGGCGAATTGATAAATTTAGAATTCATAAACAGATTAGCAGCGAAGCCCAGTTTTGAAATATCAGAATTGGAAACTTTGCAATATCGCAATTTATACTTGGGCGACGTGATAAGCTTGGAATTTATAAATAATTTTGCAGAGGGCCTAATTTGGAAATTTCAGAATTCGAAATTGATGGTTTTGGAATTTATTGCTGGGTGACTTGATAAATTTTTTCATTTATAAAGAAATGTGGACACTTGCCAGTTTTGTAATATTGGAATTATCAGTGCGTAAAATTTTGTAGTATTGCAATTTATAGTTGGGCGACTTGATAAACTTGGAATTTATAAATAAATTTTCAGAGGGCCTAGTTTCGAAATTTCAAAATTCGAAATTGATGGGTTTGAAATTTATTGCTGGGTAACTTGATAAATGTATACTTTATAAGAAAAAGTGAAGACTTGCCATTTTTGTCATATTGAAATTATCAATGCGGAAAATATTGTCATATTGTAATTTATATAGGACAAAACTTTATTTATGTTATATCTTTGCAATAAATAATAATTATTGTCATTTTATTATTTCATTAAACAGTGATTAAAAATAGAATCTAGTTTCCCAACGAACTTATACATAAAAAATTAGTTTTTACGAAGATATTAAGAAAATAGGGCAAAAATGGATCAAATCCCATGCATTTGTTCCAACGTTTTTCCCTCAGTATTCAACGAAGCGAAGTTAGCTGGTGGTTGAAGTGAAAATACCTAATGTGTGGTTCGGACTTCAGAGTATTGGTGCGCGAATTTGACGGGTGGTCTGCATGCCGTGTTTGCTTTGCTGCTTACAACTGCAGTCTTGTGGTCTTCACATACACAGGACATCGCAACTTTATACCCAGTTTTCTCCATTTCACGACGTATTTCGCAAAATTGAGGTTCACCATCATTAAGCAGTGGGTTTTCGAATACGTGATAGCTTCTGAGAACGCTTCTGTAATGTCAGAATTGTGAGTAAAAAAATAAATTTGCGAACGGTTCCCGCAGTTCAAATGTTGTCTTCTACTATCCAAAAGATTTCTCCCTTTCGAAAAATTTATAATTTCCCTAAAAATAATGTTTGCCTCAGCCTTATTAAGCCTTATGCTTAATTCCTCTAAATTTCATTGATCCGAGGATCTCGCAAAACCCCGGATATTTGACAAGTTTTCTTACTTTCGTTCTCAAATACTTAAAAAAATATATATATATTGAGTCAGTGCCATACCTATAAAAAATAATATTTCAAGTCGGATTTAACCATCACACTTAAGTACGTTTTTTTCTCGAAAAATCAACTTTAATTCTGATTTTCAAAAAATCCATTTTAATTTTAATTTTCAAAAAATCGATATTAATTTTAATTTGCAAAAAATCAATTTTAATTTTAATTTTCAAAAAATAAATTAAAAATTCATAATAAAAAAAATGTTATGACAGTCTGAAAGTAAATGAAAAGAGCTTTCCAAAATAACATAATAAAAGTCCAATCGGATAATCCTGAAAGAAGTTACACTAACGTGAAGGTGAAAAAGCACTTGAAAGAGTGAAAAATTCAGGCCCCTGTATATTGACAACCGGCTGATGAATGGACCTAGGTTTAAAGGATTAATATAGGTCCAATAGGACTATAATTCAGCCAAGTTTCAACCTGCCCCTACGAAAATATGCGACACGAAAAAAATGACAAGCCTGTCATTTTTTCCCTCTAGTTTTTTCGCGACCACAGGAAAACGACAGGAAAAACGACAGCCGAAAATGACTGGCCCTAATCGGCCATCATTTATAATAATATCTTCTGAATATTATAAACTATCGACGACTTGCAGATTTATTAGTGAACTATGTGAACTTTCCTGTAAAGGTTAAAAAATCATTAGCTAGATTGGTTCACTTTTTTTTAGTTGCACGTGGCGCGACCATACTTTGTTGGATCATGAAATTGAGCACATGCAGTGAACTTGTTAAGGGAATGAAGAAAGTTGAAAATAGTCCAAAATAGTTGCCCGTTGTACTCAAGTTTAGCGCTTTGTAAGGATAAGAAAGCTTTAAAATGGCAAATCGAACACATTCCACAATTGATGTGTTGGAAGAGAATACAGAATTGGACACAGGTTACAAAAAGGTGTTAAATCATGAAAATTGCCATAATAGTTTACTTTTGCTAATGATTTTTTAAGCTTTACAGGAAAGTTCAAATAGTTCACTAATAAATCTGCAAGTCGTCGATACTTTATAATGTTCTGACGATATTATTATAAATTATGGCCAATTAGGGCCAGTCATTTTCGGCTGTCGTTTTGCTTGTTGTTTTCCTGTGGTCGTGAAAAACTACAGAGGAAAAATGACAGGCCGGTGATTTTTTTCCTGTCATATATTTTCGTAAGGGCGATTAAAAAAACAAAAAAAAAACAATAATTTTAGGTGGGAACACTTGACGTATTCTGCCCCATATTTTTTCAATTATTAGATTACTTCGATAGACGATTGAGAAAGGAAAAGGTTTCCGGAGCAGATTACTTTCAACACATCGGCGTTCTTCACCGAACTTTGTACCCAGAAATTCTGAGAAAGTACTTTTTTTATGCATTCCAGGCCACGGTATCACGCCACTCTATTAACCCTTTGGACATTTTTTTAAGTGATGCACCTATTTTGAAACAAAACGTGGCACCAATGTCACTGACTTCTCACAATTGACACCCCCTCCCCATACAACTATATTTTCACTAAACCTTCACAAATATTTTCAAACCACTTCGTTGATTGACTGAAGCAATGTAAAAGAATCTATGTAGAATATTTTTAAATTGAATTAATTCATTTATTGCGAAGGGTTGACTATTCGTTTAATTACCGTACATCAATTAGGAGGTTTTCAAAAATTTGAAGGGGCATGAAGACATTTCACGGGATACCAATGGTTTCAAAGTTCTAGAATGAGTTTTAAAAGATATTTAAGAAATTTTTCCCCGGAATATTTTAATACTGCAATTTCGAATATTTCATTTTTCATATGAATCCGAAGGATGTGAAGAAATTTCGACTACATTTATTAGATTTACGATGTTTTAGAAGATTTATGAAGATTTGAAGAATCTTGCGGGAATTCAAAAAATTTGTAAGGGATTTCAAGAATTTTGAAATTTTGAAGGAATTTCTTAAGAAATTAGAGCGTTCAGGATTTTTCACAAGGTTTCAATCGAGTTTTGTGTCAATTCAACGGATTTCAAGGAACTTCACAAGATTCATAGGGTTTGTGAAGATTTCAGAAGAAATTAAAAGATTTTAAGATATTTCTATTGACTTAAACATATTTCAAACAACTTAAGTGTTCCATAACAAATTTCAAACATTTTGCGGAATTTCAGAGGTTTCATATCAGATTTTAAGATTTGAAGAAATCTTAACACCTTGTCGCGGCTTAATATTTAAAAAAAAATAATGAGCACATTTTTTCCATTATTGACACCATTTTTGATCACTGAAGTGAGTATGAGGCCTGGCAACAAAGCAGTGGTTCCCTTAAGTTGTTCTTGATATTCTCATTAACTTTTTATAAATCTTGCAAAAAAGAAAGAAACTAAATCTAAAGAAAGCACAAAAGATATCGAAGTATAATTCCAGATTGTTCATCATATTCTTTTGTATCAAACGAAACAATAATGTTATTTAATACTTATGTCCTGTAACTAAAGAGTCTGATACAGGTCATACAAAATAGTTCTAATGCATTCTAATGTATTTAAATATCTTCTCCTGTTCATTCAAATGTTTATTAAATGAACTAAAATTAAAAAAAAAATGTTTTGTTATATTCTATTGAAATTGTTCACATTTCAGATTGTTTATCATATTCTTTTATTGACAACGAAATAATTATAAATAATAAAACTTAATACTTATGTCCAGTAACTAAAAAGACTATTACAGCTCGTACAAAATAGTGCAGATATGTTATAATGTATTGCGATATGTTCAATCAGGTTCTAATACGTTTTAATATGTTTAAATATGTTCTCATTTTCATTCAAATGTTTATTAAATGAACCGAAATTAAAAAAAAAAATGTTTTGTTACATTCTATTCTGGATGCACGCATTTTTTTCGTATCCTTGCGAAAATATACCTTAAAACAGCAGGTTGCCCGTACGAAAAATTTGGCTGATACTTACTGATAATCTTACTCATTATTTAAGTCCACATAGAAAAGTGTAACGGATTTTCACGCGGACTGCGACTGATGTGCTGGATTCGTGGTGCATTTACGCTTGAGAAAATCCTAGAGAAAAAAGACGAGGTTTTATACGAGGAAATCGAGTGATTTGCTTATTGATTCCTAGTGCATTTTTTCCTCGAGGAAAACCACGTGGAAAAACACGAGGATTTCCACGAGGAAAACGAGTGATGTGCTTGGTCCGTGGTCAGCGCGAATGCAGTTAAAGACTGCCCTATTCAATATCTATGAGTCCCGTAACCCAGTGGTCGCTCTCTGTACTTATACACTTGGGATCGCTGGTTCGAGTCTCGAGGCATGCAATTTTTATCAATTTTTTTT
>CAKNWW010074169.1:0-15022 GCA_932074435.1 Andricus kollari
CCGGTACACTTCTAATATCACATAAGCGGCATTGGTTAAAGAGATGATGAGCTTGAAAATGAGACGCATATCTCCGACTTCTGCAATTTCGTGACGTATACAGCGTCATTTTTTAAATCAATTCTCCTTTTTATATGCAACTTAATACTACTGTTTTTCATATTAAATTCTTTAATATCTATATAATATGCCATAGAAAACGGCGGTCTCTTTCTTTTACGGCTCATATCAAAGGGTGATACCATGACTCACCTCTGTGGTATTTTCTTATGACGTAGGAAAAAAAATGACACATTATCCCTTTCCATACGCAATCACACATAAACACAAATCCAAACTCACCCTCACGGATATGCATACTAGGGCAGTTTTTACAATTATAGAGACTCGGTTAATCGTTCTTCTAAAAAAATGGCCTGTTCAGTTCTTAATTAAACGTACAGTATTATTTAGCAATTCAATGCATTTCCATGTGAGGGTCGTTCGTAACTTTCCGTATTTACTAACAGGGGCTCAACTTCCTGTTTTTTAGTTCATCGCGTAACCGAACTAATGCTACTCTTTCGCGTCTCTGCCTGCCAGCTCGGTGTCTTCTTTTTCTATAGCCACTACCAGTAGGTTGATAGAATTATTTCTTGAGTCCGGTCCAACAGCTTAAACTAGTCAAAATCAGGGCCCTGCATTGGAAGCCCAGTTCTTTAACCAGCCGTGTGCTTGTGAGAACAAATTCAGATCCGAAAATATTTTTTATTTAAATCTTGTAGTTTATTTTAAAACATTTCGTCAAATTAACATCAGGGCCTAGTTTGGAAAGCCCCAGATCAAATTTGATTTCATATTTTTGAATAACTGTATTAGATGAATTATTTAATTTACTTGCTCAAATTGGACTAAGCACGACCCTGGTGGAAGCCGAATTAACGTCAGAGTTTTCACGTAGAAGTTTTAAATCTATGGTTGCTTCTATGGAAAGAATTCCTAGAGTGCGAGCAATTCCTCGCGCAAAACGTTCTTGTACCCGTTTTCCAGCGCTATTCTTACGCTTTCTTACGCGTTTTTCATTATCCCCGAGGTTAGGCATAATTTTTTTTTATTTAAACTTGTTATCAAAATAAAATTTGAGGTAATCATAAGAAAGAAATACATATATGTACTTCTAAAATTAATTTGAGTAAATTGTATCTAAAACTCCTCAAATAAATTTCAGGAGTTTTATAGTTTCTTAATTCGGTCTATGCACTTAAAGATACGGTCTAAATCGAGAAACTCGTCAATTTCTATTTTTATAGTTATTCGATTTTTTTTTTAAACTAACACTACACAACCAAAAAAGTGTATTCAACGGTGAAATCAGATCCCACAGATGGCACCATTTTTGTTATCTGCAGTTAAAATTGGTTAACCGATAAACATAAATATTTTTATTTTAACGTGTTTAATTCACGGGTAGTAGTTTCGGATCCCTGTACGATTATTTTCGCACATTTCCGTTGGTGATTAATTGGATTGTACTTTACCAAACTGTTGCTTCTAGCTGAAAGTAGCAGAATTAATATAATCAAATACCAGTCCTCCTCGTGATGGTCATTCACGGTGGAAAGAACGAATTTTAAAGAATGAGCCGCGGTTGAGTGAAATTCTACATTTTAATTTATTTTCTTTTTAAATATAAAGCACTTTTCCGTTGTTTTATTTTCAACTGGGAGTGTACGTCACTCACGAAAAGTATAAAAAGGAAAAGATGTCAAAAAAAAATAAATCGCGTGTGACGGGCTAGAGTTCGCCTATATATATATATATATTACTGCCATTTATTACTGCCATGAAGGTAAAAAAAGTATTAAAAGGCACGAAGAACTATTGCGCTTTGAAGGAAATCCCGCGGTTGTCCTTATGACAAACTTTTCAATATATTCACTCAACTCCAAATATAAGGACTTCAACTTAGCGTCCATAATTTCAAGTTCCAGTGTATATATTACGGTGGTTCGAAAAAAACAAATTTTAGAAATCGAATTTGGAACTATGTGAAAAAGTAGTGTATTGGGACCTTGTGTGTTTCAATGTTTTCTATGTTCTTCGGGGTCTTCCTTGTCTCCAAAAATTCTGACAGTTCTTCAATGAATTTTCTCTAGGAAGTAATTTAGGTTTAGTAGACTCCAGTTTTCAAAACAGATTCTTAAAATCTACAGAAACATCGGGAGAATTATTTTCGATATTTGAGGCTTTTCTACTCATGGAAATATTCCGTACCGAGTTTTGTAATTTTAATTTATTTTCTTCAGACTATAATACGCGGAGGATTTCAACTGTAGAATTAATTTTCATTAATACCTTCATTATTTTTCGTGGATTTTACTTTTTAACCTTTCAAGTCGAGATTCTAGCGTTTCTAAAATTTCACTTTGATTTATTTAAAGAATTATAAGGCTTGTTGGTAATAAACCTCCATTGTCTCTTTTTTTATATTGGGCCCAAACTTCAAGATTAATTTATTTAAATGTCACTTAACTGTCTCGATATTACATATTTGGTGAAGAGTAGGTTTTACTCATTGTTATGCGAAGGCTTCAATAAAATAGGCAAACAACAACGCACTTAAATTACGATACAGAGTTTGTTACCTTAAATGGTAGTTTTACTTAAACTACCATTCCTTGCCGAGTTTCATCACGAAGGAGAGATGTAGTCCTTGACACTATTGTCTTTTCAAATATTTTTAATTGTAAACATTTAAGAAACAGAGGAGAGGGTTCTTAACCCCGAAAGGGAAACTATCTTTGTTTCACCTAACTCCCTTTCTTTCTCCTTGTTTCCTAAATACCACAAATAAACTTTTATAGTCAAAAATTTTCTACTTCGTTTTGAGATTCGTAGTAGTAGTAACTTTTTGAAGCGCGATGCTTATGCGTAGACTACACTTTTCTGATTGCACACACCTTGGGTTACCCGTCGGCGAGGGAATTTCTTTATAACTTTTGATATTTCCGCCCGTTACCCAATAATACAAATTTTTGGTACGCCGCTTTACGGGGAGTAGCCTGAACAACTGAAGGGTCAGGGAACAAAAGGGCCTATCCCAAAAAAATTTCAAAATTGACTTTTACACATTTTTAGACTCCTCAACCAAGCGCCGTTTCGAGGGAGTAAGCTGAGAAAATTATAAATTTTTTTTTCATTTTTTAAAAATTCATGAAAGTCAAGCAAGGTCCAGTCTCACAGGGTTACCGAGCGAACGTTTTTCTGGCATCCTGAAAAATTTATAGAAACGGGGTTAGGTCCTTTTGTTCCCCGACCCTTCAACTAATTCAAACGGCTCACGTTCTTCTTTACACAGAGTTAAGAATTGGTTTTCGCGCACGTCATCCGTTCGAGGAGAGGAATTTTGATGATTTGGGAATTTGGAAATGGGTTGGTTGAAATCCTCGGTATGATTGAGGAAATATCTGCGTCATCAATGTGGCAATGAACCGAGTTATGATTTTGGAAATGTCTTTGTCATCAGTGTGACAATGAATTAAGTTCGTTGCCTCTTGTAAATAACTTTGTCATCAATGTGGCAATGAGTCGAGTTCGTTCCCTTTGAGCATTGAGCTATTTGTGCTGAATAACTATTTCGACATTTATTCGCATTCCATAGCCCAATTTCACTGGTCTTATGATTTTAATTAATCTGAGTTTTCGATGATTAATAGAATCATTTATGAGTGGAATAATTGGCAAGCTTAAATGTCGTGGCTTTTTGAATTTTATTTGAAGGATGTAGGAAAGCGGAAGAAGGACTTGAGAAATGTATTAGGTATCTCGTGTCATACACCGTCGAAGCTACACTTATATTTATGTAATCTTGCATTAAGTAGGTTCGAGTATTATGCATATGTGTATCAGAGCATTAGTGCGTCTTCTTTTAGTTTTATACTTTACTTGCATGGACTATCTCTCTCTCTCCTCCGGAACACAACTATACGCGCATTCATGCATACTTACATTCCCTCAAACTATTACTAAATCTCATCAATAAAAATCGTCGAGTTCCATTTTGGCTAATGAATAATATCATTTAATTTAACTCGGTCCTCGTGATTTTCGACTCTAAAATTCCAAAGGTCGTGTTACGCTGTAGCAAGGTTAAATATTATCATCCTTCTCCCTGCTATATACGTAACAGAAATACACTAGAAAAAAATTTGATATGCTTGAAAATGAATAAATGTAAGCACAGTAAATTTTGAGAAAACTGAGTATTGTGTTTTTTAAATTATCTGTTTTGAAGCATGTTAAATTTTTGTTTAGGGTATTTGTATGAGACGAAAAGCTTCAAATATATAAAATAATTCTCCCAACGTTTCTTTAGATCTTAAAAATGTTTTTTGAAAACAGGGGTCTACTAAACCTAAATTATTACGTAGACAATATTCATTAAAGAACTGTCAGCATTTTTGGAGACGAGGAAGACCCCGAAGAACATAAATAAAAAATTGAAAGACACAATAATATCAAATCTAGGAAAATGATACTTTTTTTCAAACACATTTTCTAAACGCGCACTCAGAAGGCCTTAATCAATCGACACTAAATAATTTATAATCTTTTAGGGTCCCAATACGCTACTTTTCCACATAGTTCCAAAAAATGGCTGGGACCGTTGTCGTGATGCAGCTGCCAGTTAGCGGCGACCTCCTTTCGACAGCGGACGATCCTTTTTCTTAAATGAGAGTCTCTACCTCCATCCCAACACTCATTTGACGATTGGTATACAAAAGATCATGAACATGAGACACATTTTCGTCATTTCAAGTTGTTGACGGCCGTCCAAAGCGGGGGTCATCCTCCCAGAGCTCGAAGCAAACTTTGGGTGCGTTTTAATGCTGAGAGTCCCCCACACCTAACACAGTGTCCGAACGCACTACGACCAGAAGAAGCGATGGGAAAAAAATTGCATTACTTTCCGGACAAACCTTGTTTTTATGTATGTCTGGTAAGAAAAATACTTGATAAGACTAGTAAGACTTTGGTGTAAATTTTTCAATCAAAAAATTATTGAATATTTACTATTTTGCGTCATAGTGTTTATGGCTGAGACACGTAACATGTACTTTTCCTATTTGTCACTGCGGCGTTTCCGATAAAAAAATGTAGGTCTTGCATCAAGGGTGGATGATTATCTCTCGTTTATTTTTTTATTAATCACGGGAACTGTTGGATCTATACTCTGTGCAGTGGTGCTGTCTACCGACACTTTTGAAGAAGTATGAGCTTCTGATTTTAACAGAACGTTTCAGGCTTGGTCGATAACAGTTGCAGTCGAGTCTTCAGGTACCCAAACCAAGGTTAAGTTAATTGCAGCCGTTACAAATTGTCCAGCTGTGGATCCTTAAAACGATATTCAACTTTAATTTTTCATCGCATTTTCTTCTTCATTTTTTAAATGTAAATGAAAGGTTAGTTTTTTTTTAATCTAGTCTCTAAAGTCACATGAAAGCGTCATAAGAATTTTAAGTTACATATTGTTTCTTGAACATAGTTATATATATAATTAAAAAATAAGGTTAAACAACCACTGCAGGGTCTCACTGGGAGCAACTATCATCTAAAAATGACACCGGCTCGCAGTAGGACAGCGGTACATCATACTCATGGCCACGTCTCACAACCGTGAGATGGGTGGTCACAGGACACGATGAAATTACAACGACAGGTCGGCGAAAACCTCGTGTGTTTTGAGGACACGAAGCGACCCAAGGATGACAGCTTTCTGCATCCATTTCGCAAGTGCTTTGGCATATTTTTGGCACGCGGGTATGGCTTTAAGGTTACGAACCAGTGATAGTTTCGCACCTCCGAGAGCACCTATCACAAGGACAATTACTTGTACCGAATATTTTGGGTACAGTCTTTGCAGCTCCTTTTTAAGGTCTTGATACCTCTCCTCCTTTTCTTTCTCCTTGGAAGTGATGTTGTATTCGGACGGAGCCGAGAATTCGATCACAAATATAGTTCGCTTCTCGAAGTCTTGGTGAACAATGGCAGGCCTCGAGTGTGCAACGGAGACTGATGTCCGAAAATCGTAGTTCCAGAAAATTTGGCAGTTCTCGTTTTGGACAATTGACTCTTTCTCCCTTGGAGCGTTCGGCAGGGCAGTGTCGCGGCCAATACCGTAAGAGCGACAAAGATGTTAATAAAGCACTCTTAGGGCCGCATTATGTCTGGAGATGTACGTCGTTCCTGCGTGGGTGGGTCACCCCGATAGTATGTGCTCCAGGTACTCAGCGTGTGCATGAGACGCTCTGCACCGATCGCTGGGAACTTCTTGACATAAAATGCGGTGACGGTATACTAAGGTGGAAATGACACCGTCCTGGCATGCGAAAATGAAACCATCTGTACTTGAATTAAGCCCTGATGATCTGAGGAAAGCAAAAGTATGTTCCTTCGACAAGAACTGTTTTTCTACATTTCTGTGCGTTTTCTTGTCGATTAGCTCTTGATGAAATTTTTGAACTTCTGCTTTCTTCATTTCGGCTTTCAGAAGTGAAACATCTAGATGGAGTAATGCACTTTCTGACTTCTGATGTTAAAATTCAGGCCAAGGGTCTCGGCTGCTCACTCCGCGGCTTTGTAAAGGAACGCTCCTTCGCCAATCATTTCGTGGTTCCTGACCATTTTTAGGAGAGGATCTCTGCCATTGGCTACGACTTAAGCTGTACTTAGAACAATTCGGTTATGAAGACGCTAGAGATTCAGAAGTCCGCATGCGCCTTAACGGCGTGAAATGTATATTCGCGGAACTGATGAATTGAAATGTAAGCTTTTATGCATATGCATGATTTTACGTGTGGTGACATCAAGAGCCTTAAATTCGTTCTTCGTCCATTGAACCACCTTAAACGGGTAGAGTAGAACCGGGACGGCAAGCATGTTAGTCGCAGATATCTTGTTCAACGCTGACAAATTGGAAGGCCAAGTCTGTCGAAGAAGATGCTTGTATCTGCTTGGGAGAGACTCCTTTACTGATGTTACGTCCTGCATGCGGCTTTGAGGTACGCCAAGGTATGTATAGGTCTCTCCAGTGTTACGATGTCTAATAACACTTATATCCACAAGCTCATATAAAATACATGAGTGACCTTATGCTCGCGCTGGTTAGTGTTACCACAGAGGTATCCAGAAGAATTTCGTAGTGCGAGAGATAGAGGCAGAAGTGTGATGCAAAAAAGCAAAGGGCTCATGGTATCACCCTGAAAGACGTCCCTCTGGAAGGTGACGTTGTTTGTTGTCACACGATAATTTCCAAATGTGATAGTAAATCTAGTTTTCCAAAAAAGCATCAATCTCTCTATGCATCTCACTATGTGTGGATGCACCTTCAAGCTTTCCAACAGACAGATGATAAATCTATGAGAGGTTAAATCGAAAGCTTTCCGGTAGTCAATCCACGCCATAGACCGTACGCGTTGATGGGCTGCAGCGTCTTTGCAGACACACCTTTCAATTAGCAGGTTCTCTCGACAGCCTGCTACACAGGCTCAGTTCGCCGAACAATCCTGTTCTTTAGGCCAGCTGTAAATATCTTATGCAGTGTGTTCAAACAAGATATTGGCCTGTAATTCTCTGGGTTGGACAAGTTTGCCGACCGTAACAGGACACACACACACATATATATATATAAATAAATTCAGGTTTATTATTAATACAGTTATACTTACCAGAAACAACAAGTTGTATATTTTAGCATTAAGATGAACTGCTAAACGACATTAGCTAGTGATCGAATTAGCTAGTTTCAGTTTTCGAACGAAAATATGTTTGACATTGAAACCAGTTAAAAGCAATTTGTGCGCAATCGAAGAGAGAGGGCAATTATTTTGATTTGAAAAAACATGAGATCTTACAGCATGAGTTTTATTTTTAGATTCATATACGCGCTGAACTACTTCTAACGCTCGAATTCGTGAATCTAAGAATTCTGAAAATTTCGAAAAATATAGGTATTCAGTTGAATTTCCCAGCTGCAATTCTCAAGCTAACCGAATTGCTATGATTTTTTCGGTTACGTGGTTACGCAAAGTTTTAAGTGCATTAACAGAGTCACTTTTTATTGCTGACATTCAAAAGTTTGATTTTAATTCCGCATTAACCAGAGAACGAGGATTGACGAAACGACCTTTCAATTGATCCCATGCCCTCTCAAAATTATTCGCAGTCAATGGCATATTTTTTATTAACGAGTTAGCTTCTCCTTCGACCGAGGATGTTAAATAATGTGATTTTCGTAAATTATCCAAAGCACGATTTTGAATAAAAGGCGAAGTAAAATAGTCGCGGAATGTGGCCCAATCTATTGGCTTATCTGAACATTTCGGAAGAGAAATCACAGGTGACGATGACATTTGACGTTGATGAGCCGTAGAAGGAAGTTGAATATGATGTTTACGAAGTTCAGTGTTGACAGATCAGGAGACCTATCCTAATTTTCAGACTTTTAGTTCATAAGGGGGCTCGCACGCACAATCTTCACACACCTCTGCTTCACACAACTCTGCTTTTAAATTTATTTCCTTTCATTTTTCGTTGTAATTCAAAATACAACCTTTCAGAATGGAATTTCTTAACGTTTTAAGATTCGTAAAGAAATCTCATTCAGCCGTGGTTTTCTCTGTTGATTACATTTGTTGCGGCGCCGTTGAATTATTTTCCGAAAAGCGGTTTCGGCCTGACTTTCGGGGCTTTTGTACCCTGTTGATTTTCCGGTCTCAGTGCGCCCTAATTGAAGGAAAGATTAGTTCTACCTTTTACACATCGACCCGTTCTTTAATTATGCCCCTGTGGACTCACAAAAATAAAGAAACGGGAAGCAAGCCGTAAGGGGTAACGTAAGGTACCGGTGTAAAGGGTTACACAATCTTCATGTCTTTCTACGACACTCTAGTTATGCTGCAAACATAGTGTATGAGTAATTTTATAGGAGACAGTTGCTCACGGGAGGTGTCTTCAACGGGAGATCAAGCATGCAACCAATTTTCTGTTAATCTAACTAATTTAAAAAAAAATAAAACGTAGGTTTCTTATTCATGTAGTAAGTAAATCAGTACGTCTACCTGTGAGTATATATATTTTTTCTATTCTGTTTTAGTTTTCCTCATATACCGTAAGGTCAACTTCATAGTATTCATAGAAAAGCGTGAGTGCGAGCAAGAGCATCTCTTTCGCACTTAAGAATATGACTACTATGAATTTAGCTTGACTGTATTGTTTTTTCGCGAATAGCCTTGCCCTAGGTGGCTAAGCGATTTGAATATTTTGTATGTTTTTCAGCTGGATACGGTGTCCTTAAAATCTTCGAAATCACTTGTTTTTTAACTGAACTTATTACTAATATTGGGCGGAAAAATAAAACTCCGGTTTAAGGCAAAAAGCAATCCGGCATTAAAAAAACCCTGATTTATTGAGGAAACGCAAAGATACAACGTTTACATGAAGGATTCAATTAACTGGTAAATTTCGCGACGAACAAAAAGGAACTTTCGTTCCGACTAACAAAGGAACTTCCGTCCCAACGAGATCGACGTTGGCGTCGCGCACTGTGATGTGGTTTTGGTTTGGTCACATTTTTATGATTCGTGTGGAATCTGTTTTAATTAAGAAAGGGAGTTGCCATCAAAAGGCATACGATGATTAAAATTCACGAATGGCGAATTTGACTTCGTGTGGAAGCCAAGACCAGACACGAGGGAGCTCCGCACGGACCGTGTGATCAGATCGAAAAGTTGATACGAACTGAACTGCTTGAGCGCGGTACCAACGTCGATCGCGCGCCCGTACACTCATTCAACGTCTCTCTCTCTCTCTCACTCCTCCCTTCCACTTTCCGGTGGATTCGAAACTATACTTCAGGCCTGATTCGCAACCGTTTGATTTCTTTGTTGCGACGCAACATACTCCCGGCCAAAGCTGCGAGATGAGTTGAATTAGATACAATGAAATGAAGCAGAGTTAAATATTAAGATAATGAACGAGAAAACGTAAATTGACAATTAACCTTAAAACTACGATCAACATTTGAACGATAGATAATGTACATATCAAGGAATACTATATAAATTTGTACAACTCTTTGGTTTACTTGAAAGTTGTTCTCTAACAACTATAACGATGAAGTCAGTTTCCTTTGGAGCGACTGCTCCGTTGATTAGAATTATTGTCCCTACGAAAGAACGATTCAAAAGAACAATTACCTAAACGTTATTCTTAAACTAATGAGTTTAACGAATTAAAATTAAACATATTAAAAGTAAATGAATCCGAATGGGTTTGAATTGAATTCAACGAGTTAAATAAAAATTACTTAGTACGATCACGCGATCGGTAATAAACAAAACTTCGTTATGTTGCGCTTGGAAATTCGGCTTGCCGTTTTCACAGATGCAAAACGGGCGATGTCGGCGCTCCCTGGAAACACCTCGATGATCACGTGCAGCGGCCACCTGGCACTTCCAGCTTCTCCTCCGTCACAATGATCACTGACACAGCCTTCAGCTCTGAAGTGGAATTGTTCAACTTTTGGCGAATTTGCGATTCGTTCAGATACTCTTTGTACCAATTTTTTCCAGAAGTCTTGTCGAGCTTTAGTAACGAAGCTGTAGGTTGACAGTCTATTGCCTGAAACTGAAACGAGATTTTCTCTGATGAAAAATTGAAGGGTCGACCTATTAATAAATGCACGGGAGTCAAGGCTAAAGGATCGTTGGGATCTCAAGTTTTTCTACCGTAGGAAATAAGCAACCAGTTTCATGAGTCGTTGGAATGACGAAACGTGAGAATAGAGATAATCACAAGTGCCTGAAAGGAGCAAGCAAATACCCTTCTTTATACCAGGCACTTCTATCGCGGGTGATTACCTTTTTTGATTCGTGTGGAACCTATTTTCGTTACGAAAATAAGTTGCCATCGAGCGGCATATGATTGGTTAGATTTCGCGTATGGCGAATTAAATTTCGCTTATGGCGAATTAGATTTCGCGTATGGCGAATTTGACTTCGCGTAGAAGCCGAGATCGATTTCGCGTATGGCGCATTTGATTTCGTGTGGAAGCCGAGATCGATTTCTCGTTATCTCGAAAAGGGAGCCGTACGATGTACCTACCCGTCGCAACACGCTGAGTGTGATCTACGTAATGTTGTTCGCACGACATGTCATCACGAGTTTTTAAAGGTTCGTGATCAAATCATCTACTGCCCGAAAACGCTCAAGAAGTCTATCTAATATTGCGACCTAGCAATAAGCCTTTGCATACGCTACGAGAACGTCCTGCTGCTACCAATAAATCGACTGGCTTAGGCATGTGAAATTGAGGATCCGCAAGCTGCACATTTTTAGGAATGTCAATTACCTCAGAGGAAATGTTTCATTGGGCACAAATTCAGCTATTTTTTGGTACTATTAAGAAATTCAATTCTTGTTTGAAATTGTTTTAGTTTGAACAGAATGTCACTTAAATGTAATCTTTAGATACAGTGCATAACCCATTAACCGCCCTAATATTAATTAAACAAGTTTGCTTAGACAATTTTAACGAATTTGCTAATTTTGCAGTGATCAAATTGACCGTAGAACAAGAGTCTAGTAATGCCTGTGCCATGAAACAGTTTCCCTTTTGGTTTTGGACTTTTAGTACTGCCGTGGTCATTAATTGAGAATCCGAAGGGAACGCTTTAGAATCATAGGTCTGATAATCTAGTGATGATAGTGGGATTGCAGAGGTAGAAGCTTTTAATCCTTCCCCCCTTTGAGACGGTTCGAGTTTAGGTGACTTAAACGATTTCTCTGCATGCAGCAAAGTGTGGTGATCTCGATCACACTTCTTACAACGTTTTTTGCTTTGGCAAGGGAAAGCGTGTTCGTACAATCAATCACGACACAGTGTGTGTGTCTTCACGATATTCCAACGCTTTTGAACCTTGAGTTCGTTAAACTTAGGACATTTATAAAGACGATGCATTTCTTTACATGCAATGCAATTAGATTTCGAGGAGTCGGAAGCAGAAGTTACGAGAGATCGTGCTTCTATCTTTTTGATTTTACCAGGAAATTGATTAAGTCACCCGCCAACCCGTTGCCTAGCATTGCTGCGACCACTCGAGGCAGCCCCTTCTAACGAGCGCAGTTTAAATACCGTAGATTGGATGAATGTATAAAAGTCGTTCAATTTTGGGAGTTGATTCCCATCTAATCGATCTTGCCACCTAGATAAAATACCCGTTGGTAAACATCTTTCTAGTATTCTGATTTCAATTTGATCATTGATCTCGATTTGAACTTCTTTTAACATGCTGAGATGTTGGCGCGATTTATCTACAAGTGAGGACAGATCGTCTGGATCTGCTTTAGAAAGTGTAAGCAGATCTAAGATAGCATCAACATGCTCGACTACGATCATACGTTTTTGGTCGTATGCTTCGCATAGCGCTTGAATAATTTTCTTCGCTTGGAGGAAATTAAATGATTTTGTTCATAGCCGATCCGGTAAGCGCGTTAACAAATTATGTATGCTTGACATAATCGCTAAGATCTGTACGGGAATGCACGAGAGCTAGGAAACTGTGTTTCCACGCGATCCATTTATCGTGATGTCCGTCAAACATTGGGACCTCTATTTCAGGCAACTTAGGTCTCCCCTGTCGTTCGGTAAAAGTAAAGCTACTGTTGTTCCAAGTTGAACTTGCAAGGGGTGTCGTCGCGGCTTGCAAACCAGTAACCGTGGTTGCAACGACATAATAATTCGCTTCTATTTCAGGAAATGCGTCTAATCGCGGATCATCTGATTTTAACGCAGTCAATTCGTCATTGTATTTAACGTAGTATTTAAAAAGATTGAAAATGCTTGTCAAACGCAATTTTGCGTTTACCGGATTGCACGTGGAACTATCAAGATATGCCTTTAAAGTTGCGATGGTTCTTTCTAAAGTAACTCCTTTTTGAACAATGTAATCTACGCGTGTCTGTTGCTCTGCCGATAACGCCATTTTGAATTGCTATAACTCAACCTATTCACCGGAAACTGATTTGCCTCGAGTGGTCGCAACGAAATAAAATATGTTGTTTTTACCCTTTCTGTTCATGTACTGTGAACGTAGGTGAGATTCTTGTTGTCTCTTCTTAAAAATGAGACCATTAGGCATGAAAAAACCGAAAAAAATTCCGAATTCGAAACCATCGAATTGAAATTATCGAATTAAATCATTATAAATCCCAATTCCCTTCCGGAAAAAGACAACCTCGCAGAAAAACGAATCATTATCGCGTAAAATGAATAATTCGAAATCATCGAATTAAAATTATTGAATTTAAATTAATTTTAATTGTAGTTCTAGTTCCGTAAAATAAAACTTCGCGGAAAACGAATCATTACCGCAAAAAATGATTAATTCGAAATCATCCAATTAAATATATTAAATTAAAATCATTATGAATTCCAATTCTTCACTTGGAACAAGGAAGCTTTGTGGAACACGAATCACTACCGCGTGGAGTGAATAATTCAAAATCGTCGAATTGAAATTATTATATCAAAATCAGTTTGAATTCTAATTTTATTTCGGAAAAATAAAACTTCGCGGAAAACGAATCATTACCGCAAAAAATGATTAATTCGAAATCATCTAGTTAAAATTATTAAATTAAATCATTATGAATTCCAATCCTTCACTTGGAACAAATAAGCTTAGCGCCAAACGAAACACTACCGCGTGAAATGAACAATGCATCATCGCGGAAAACGAATCACCTCCGCGTGTAATGATCAAGTCACAATCACTGAATTAGAATTATGGAATTAAATTCAATATCGCGTACAATGAGTAAAATTTGTGCAGTTAAACATTTTTGTAAAAACTCAGAAGAGGAAGAGCACTTCTCTTGATTCAATCTCCTGTGCTAAAGCCTACTGGGACGAAAATGGGTTGTCGGGTTCAACAATCCGCCTACAATGCATTTCGCAACCCAATGAGACGAACCAAAGCGCAAAATACTCGGAAAGGGTTCTACTTTAGCGCACCACTGCCACAAAGTTGTTTTTATAACCTCCGAATTTCACACCAAAATTGCGAAAAAATTCTCCATTAAAACTTGTTGTACAACGAAATCAATAACTGAAAAATTTATTTATTTAATCAGCAATTATGTACCAGATTAGTCTGATTCTTGTAATACTTCTAACCTATATCCCCATAGTTCGATTAACATAACCCCAAAAGCTACAAAGTGTGTATTAATGCAAAATTTCATACCCATATATTTTTTTGAGTAAATTTGAGTAAAATCTATAACTTTGAGTTTATTAGGCTACTGATTACGTTTTTTCGGCGCAAAAAAAAAACAATTTGCAAAATAATCGATTTAATATACAGTAGAATAAAAAATGATTATATCTTTTAAGGAAAGTTCCCGCTTGTGAAAGTTATCGAACGAAAGTGAAAAAGACTTTGACTGAAATTTACTTTAATGCGGTGTCTTAAAAAGATAAAAAAATGTTTAACATAACCTTCGAATTGTTTAAATAGAAGCCGTAAATTTTGGTTTATTTAGAAATAACAGATTTGAATACTTGGTTATCGGTAAAATCTGCTCTACATCATGGAATATGTTTTAGCTGCATTTGTATTTGTAAAGTTTTTGAAATGAAATCGATTATTTTGTAAATTTTTTCTCGGCGGAAAAACGTATTAGACTATTCCAGTACATAATTGAACCGCCGCATGCAATAAGGGGGTATAAAATTTTTCTGCACCATTCGCTTGACCCTTGAACGACTTTTTTTTAAAATTAAAATAAAAAAATTTCAAACATATATCCTTATAGGAAACTTGATTGCGCATCTTTTTTCCCCTTTGTAAAAAGTTGTCACTTTGGTTGTTTCCACAATAAATGCAAAAAACACATTTTTTGAGAAACGACGATTTTCTGTATTTTTTCACTTCAACTCGCTCCAAATCCCAGAGTTTTCGATTTTTTTACTTTAAAATTT
>CAKNWW010074215.1:0-12747 GCA_932074435.1 Andricus kollari
TATATATTAAGAAAGCATGTGAGGTCAAGCTAATAACTTTTTGGCTTTTTCTCTTAAAATCCCCAAAATTGTGATTAGAGCCTGAAATTGCATGAAAAGAAAGGTAAGTATCAGAGGTAAATATGGAGTAAAAATGTCGATTAATTTAATAAATTAAAAATAATTATAATTTATTATTATTTTGATTTACAATATTTAAAATCAATTGAAAAATAAAACATAAATCATGAAAAATGAAACTGTAGAATCGGATAGTTTAAAACATTCCATAAGAATTCCTGAAAAACAGCATCATTAAATATCTCAAGACTTCATTACAATCATGTATTTGAAGACTGTCTTTAAGGTGTCAATTTTTGAAAACAAAAATCAAGTGAAACCTTATAATAGCCAAAGAACCCGAATAGTGAAGTCGGGCCTCGGGGGAGCTCGGCTTCTTGCTCGTGCCTAGTGCTCATGCATTTTCGGCTGTACACGAGGCTGGCCGAAGCATCGCGTAACAGAGCCGGCTCACCGACACGCTACGTTTGCATGTGTTTCTCGCAGATGGGAAAGTGGTGGGGGCCGAAAAATCCCACGTTCTGGAGCCTCTGGCGCCTGTTTTCGGATCATCATGGCTACTTTTCCCGGTGGCGGATTGCTCGTTTCCAGGCGCATAAATGAAGCAAATTTTCGATTAGTTAAAATATAACAAAGACAAGACCATTTTTCAAAAAACGAATGCTTTCTTTTTCTGTATTATGCCATTAAGATTATGTGGTAAAATTATTACACCCAACAATTCATCCGCGTAGGAGGAAACTTGTGTTATGTAATACATGGGCAAAAATTCAAGCCTGACGAAGCGCCTTGAGATTGTTGTTTGACAATCTTCAGCCCGATAGCCGCCATATTGGATGAGTAATCATTGATCATGCGAATTATTTAAAAAATACATTAAAAAAGTCGAGTTTTTCACCATCGATGAGTCCCTCAAAGACCCGTAAATTCTAATTTTTTCAGATTTTTAAACAATGTGGACGATGCTTAAAAATAATACTATATTTATTTACATATTATATTATGTATATTTTCGAAAAATTATAGTTATATATTATTATTTATTATTAATATTGTATTATACTATATTATTATATTATATATTCCTCCAAGCCACGAAAACAGGGCACTCGCAGATTTTTGTGAGCATTGAAATCAGACATGCTGAATGCAACCACAGTTAGCTAGCGTCTTGCATTTTACAGGCACAAAAACACTCAATTTTCAATTTAAAAAAATCGAAAAAAGCTCTATGTTCTGGCCTTTACAATTGCCAATATATTATGTGGTTAAAATATTACATAGAACCATGCATTTTTGTAGACGTATTATGGAGATGGCAAAACCATTGAAACCACGGAATTGGACAATTATCGTTATTTTTAAGTATCGTCCACATTGTTTAAAAATCTGAAAAAATTAAAATATACGCGTCTTTGAGGGACTCATCGATGATGCAAAACTCGACTTTGTTAATGGATTTTTTAAATTAAAAAAATGGCGTGCACAAATTTTTGCAATTCTTTTCATTGTGATTTTAGCACGAAAAAAATTTGCGAAAGATTCATGGAGATGTTTTTTGATGTCAAGAAGTCTGTGAATTTTGTTCAGATTTATACGCATATTAGTTTAGCTAAAAATTGCGAAAAACGAAATTCGCATAATCAACGATTACTTATATATGGCGGCTATCGGGCTGGAGATTGGCAAAAAACAATCTTTAGCCAAGTGCCTTCAAATAGTTGATACGAAATCTCATTTGGGTTGGGGGGGTTATAAATTATGACTCGTATGAAAAATCTTAGCAACTAGAGTGAAACAAACAATTTTTTCTATGATAAAAAAAACATTTCTGTTATTTGAGGAGTTACCTTAGATCGATAGTGTTGATTTCCAGTTCCACTGTTTGTGAAAGATATCTTCACATGATCGATCGTTACCAACTCCGATGATAATAGATTCGTTCTGTGACATTTTTACTGGTTTTTTGAAAAATGTCGAATTTTAACTTTAATGAAATGCACGTTTCAATTTTTAATTAAATATTTTCATAAGACCCTAATGCCAATATAATCATTCTTTATAATATAATATATATTCCTTGTAATTTGACTTGTATTAAAACATAACACCTTGCTACAAAGCGCATCTCTGAAAAAAGTATCTTTCTTTGATCTCTTCAGTAGCTTAGTGGTAAGAGCACCCGATCGGCAATCGGAAGACATGTGGTTCGATTGCGAGCGGAGTGAAGGAGATCTTTTTTCAGAGAAAAAATTGTTGGTTCATAATAATTAAGTTAAATTTTATTAGAATTATTTCTGTTCTATAAGTGCAGATGTAATAATTCCAGCTGATAGTGAGTTTCTTTCCGTATTTTTTCTTGAGATAAAACTCACAAAGCTGAAATTACCAATTTTGTCACTTTATTTGTTTATATATTGTTGCTCTGTGAAAAAATTAAAAAATCGCAAACCACAATTCTCTTAAAAGTTTAATGCTGAGCATTTCTAAACAATACAACGAAATCGACTAAGAAATACGACCTGTGGGCGATGATGAACAGTAAATTCCTATTTCAGACCCCTGTGGCGCGGTTGTCGCAAGCACGCGACACTGAACAATATTATTTATTATTAAACCAAAGAGCGAGCACAAAAAAGTTGAAACGGTTTCTGAATCTTAGACAGTGTAGAACAGGGCAAAATCAGCATTTTTTTATTAAAAAAATTATATAAATTAGCAACAATAACAAATAGCACGATGCTGATAATATTATTGTTAAATGCATTCATTTTTCACCATCCCCTAAAATTTTCATCTATTTTTCATAAATAGTTTACGAAAGAATACTTTGTTAATCAAACTATGCAGAAATGTTCAATCACACATTTTAATTAAACAAAGACATTTTTCTCAACAATGTGTATAACGTGACTTAATACTTATGAGTAAATTATTTTAGAATACTTAGTTTTAATTTTCCTTTCAACGTCAAAAATCGCAGGCTCGCTTGGGAAATTTCTACTCTGTAAAAAATATTCCTATGCTCAGTATGACTTGAATTTAATGCTCAGTGGTGTGTGGTATAAAACAACTGTTTAATTGTAATAATAATTATTATAAATAAATTCTATTAACAAACACTTGCAGATATAGATATAAATGACATGTACTGGCCCAGTACTTACTTTTCTTAACTTTTGTCGGGTGATGTTCACAAGCATCCTCACTTCCACAGTCTTCACAAATTTGCACCTTGGGTTTTTGGTGTGTGTTTGTTTTGTGACTCTTTAGTTCACCTGGTAAAATGAAGCAAGCGCCACAAATGTCACACGTATGTGGTCTTTCGGGTGTTGTCGAAACTGTGACAGTTGTTGGCGTTTGCACTACAACCTGCTGTGGGTGCTGTTGTAGATTACTAGGAGTTGTATTGTGAATCCTTTTATGGTGATTAAGTAAACTCATGTGACCAAAAACTAAGCCACAAATGTCACATTTAAAAGTCGAATTAGTGGCTGCCGCTATACTCATTTGATTAAGCAATGTATTGTACCCGACTGGCTGTACGTCAAACCGATAGCAACCTTTATCATCAGTTGTGATTTGTCCAATGGTGCTCACTGCATTTGACTGCACTTTTTGTAGCATATTAACGTTGTAGTAAAAAGGAAATTCAGCTGTAGTAGATTGCTGCTGAGACTTGTCCTCTTTCTTCTCCGTAACATACATTTGTTGGGACTGCTGCTGTTGCTGCTGTTGCTGAGACTGCTGACCTTGAGCAGTTTGCTGCTGCTGAATTTGTTGGGGGTCGAACATCGCGGCTCGCTGCGTCTGTTTTAACAACAAAAACCACATATGGATGAAAATAATATAATCAACACTATCCTGTCCCGAGAAAACTACTGGCTTCCATTCACCTAAAAATTTTTTTAATTATAGGATCTGATAGTACGTCACCCGGTCCCATGTCCCCGGCTACACTTTCTTAAAAAAGAATGCGTTTATTTCTTTACTTATTGCATATTTATAATTTTTTTTAATGTGTATATATTTTTATAATAAAACAAACTAATAGAAAATAAAGTTTACAGTAAGTTTACTACTTAAAACTGTAGTATACAAATTAGTTTTTTGATTTCCCCGTTACTGAGTGACACCCGGTCACACGACCGCTTATAAAGATTTTTTCAATGAATGTGTTGGATTTTCTGAATGAAATTTATGGACAAATGAACATCCTTGAGAGTACTTCTAAAAATAAAAATTATTTTTGTCAAATATTTGCTCTAAAGAAAGTAAATAAGGAAACTGCATAGTTGATTAGACTGATAATATTGTCAGTGTCACCCAGTCATACAAATTTTCTCAGCGAAGAATACCTTTCACCACGTTAGTTTTTCAACAATATATTGTTTATCATATACCCTTTATATCATAATTAAATTTTTTTCGTTTATTATTTCGTCTCCCGGTCACGCAATTAATTCCATGGATGTGAGCGGAGTTAGTCACAAAAACAGTTTTCATTATAATATTTCCTAGAGATCCTCAGGAGAGATTTGGGACACGTGGGCGTTGTTCCTGTTTGATAGGGCCAACCGGAATACACAAGTCCTTCTTGGCGCTCAGTTTTAATTTTAAATTTCTTTTATTTTTTCTTTTAAAACAAATTGTTAATAATAAATTGATGTAGAACTGTTTTGAAGGATTGAAAACGCAACTAACGACAGTTTGCAACTTTGCTGTTTCAATAAAAAAGATGTTACTGTATTTGAGTAATTTTTAAATACTAAGGATGTTGGATTCAAATTCTAAAATTCAATTTGTACATTTTTCTCAATAAATATTAGAACTTAATATCTTTTCGCTCTATAATACATCTATAAAAAAATAACTATCATTATAGAGCGAAAAAGTATGCAACTCTATATGAGTAGAATGGAAAAATTGATTTTTAAAGTTAGAGTATTTATCGAACTTAATTATCAAAAAAAAAAATGGTTTGACCGGTTCACGATTGACAGCAAACAACAACATTGAGTTGTGGTTAGTCCTTACGCATGCGTTGTCAAGCATATGTTCAAATTTTGTGACGACTTCCGTATTGCGGTTGTCCCTAGCCGAGTGGCGGGGGTTCACGTGTCCCAAATATCCCTAGAGAATCTCTAATATTTCCATAATTTTTGTATTTAACATTCTTATATTTATTTATATTTAGTTTATTCTATGGCAAACAATTGTTAAAATAGATCCTAACGTACATTTTACGCACCTTCGACTATTTATACAAATCATACTTACCTTTGCATAATTTTTATTAACATTGAAATAAAAGTTCTATTATTTAACAGTTAAAGATTGAATTTAAAATTAAAGAACCTTTTTTGATCATGCTTATCACTATTTTTATTACAATTAGGGTTAGGACTAATGGAAAAAAGTGTTTTACTTGAATACCAAATACCTTTTCCAACAACAACAAAAATGATTCTAAGCGAATTGTCTTGATTTTTTTCCACCCATGTAGCGCTTAAATATGACAATTAGGTTTCCATTCTATATTACTTGAAATGCTTAGCTATCATTCATGTCCTGTTCAAAAACCAAGCTTAACATTAAGTGTTGCCTGAGGGAGAATAAACGCGCTATCCCGGTGGCGGAACGAATTTTACCCGGAAAGGTTTGAAAATTTCCCGGAAATCTTGTAACTGCAAAATCCCAACCATATTAGAAAACATAATTAAGCTACCGGATCGAATAAGGGCACATAAAATTATTTCGCCGAGAGTGGGGAGACTCCTGGAGGCTTTCAAAAACATTTTCGAATTTGAATTTTTAAAAACTATATCCAGATGTAGAATTTCATTGCGCAACTTTTTTCTCTCATGCAAAAAGTTGCAGCTTTTTTAGTTTTCTAATTAGAGCCAAAAAACTGACTTTTTTGAAAAAATCAATTTTAATACTTTTTTGACTTCAACTCGTGCTCAGTCAGTCAGGTTTTAGAATTTTTCAATAAAATTTTCAGGGAATATAGTTCAAAATATCCTTCGACTGACAAAGTCAATTTGAAAATTTATTTTTTAAAAATTGTTAACTTTTTTCTGATCTGCGGCGCTCATTGGACTTCTCTATCTTCCAGCGTTTCGTTTATCGAGCCATTGTTGAGCAACAAAAAACTTCCAGCGAGAAAGTTGTTAACAACAGTACAAAAAAATTTTCTGGAAAATTTTAGTTCAATCGAATTGATATTCAAGAAATTATTAGTATCTCAAGTCGCTAGCGGCTGGGAGACTCGCGCGCGGACTGTAGCGAGAGTCTCAGATCCGATTCATAATATACAGTTCACCGGCGCCAAAATAAAAACTAATCAAGTAATCAGGTAATATCAAAGTATTATAAATAAATAATAGTGCATATTGTTGAATAATTTATTCATTTAATATTATGTGCAATAGAATAGATCTACTTTTGAGACAAACTGTACAGAAGTAAAACAAAACATAAGCATCTAATAGTTAAGATTCACCTGATTACTGATTCCGCGAATTTTTCAATACTTCAAATTCGTGGAATTGAAAAAAGTGAAAGATCGAGAAAGTGAATTGGTTTTTCATTCATATTGTATATTGTATATTTATATTAAAGACTTGATATATTTTAAAATTATTATTATTAGAAAACGGAAAAAGCTTTTAAATTAAAATAATTTTTTCCTAACTTCAAATTGTGCGAATTGTCAGAGATTATATGCTTTTGTTAGATTTGTCTCAAAAATAGAACAATTACATTGTACATAATATTAAATTAATAAATTATTGTACATTATGCCAGATTATTTATTTATTCATAATACTTTGATGTTACTTGATTAGTCTTTATTTTTGGCGCCGGAGAACTGTATTATGAATCGGATCTGAGACTCGCTACAGTCCGCGCGCGAGTCGCCTAGCCGCTAGCGACTTGAGACATTAATAATTTCTTGAATATCAATTCGACAGGGCTAAAATTTTCCAGAAAACTTCTTTGTACTGTTGTTAACAACTTTCTCGCTGGAAGTTTTTTTTTTGCTCAAAATTCGCTCGATAAACGAAACGCTGGAAGTTAGAGAAGTCCGATGAGCGTCGTGCATCAGAAAAAAGTGTTATTGAAAAATTCTAAAAACTGACTGACTGAGCACGAGTTGAAGTGAAAAAAGTATTAAAATTGATTTTTCCAAAAAGTCCGTTTTTTGGCTTTAATTAGAAAACTAAAAAAACTGCAACTTTTTGCCTGAGAGAAAAAAGTGGCGCAATGAAATTCTACATCTAGATATAGTCTTTAAAAATAAAAATTCGAAAATATTTTTGAAAGCTTCCAGGGGCCTTCCCACTCCCGGCGAAATAATTTTATGTGCCCTTATTCGATCCGGCAGCTCAATTCTTAACATCTTTGATCAAATAAATCAAAATCATCACTACTTATTAAATCATATCGCTTCATATAAAATAATGTTACCAATTTTAGATTTTATCATATTGTCAGATGTCATAAAGTGGATTGTTTTGATGCGTTGCGGAATTTTATTAGTCTCTCAAAAAATTCCCCAGTTCATCGAAATTACTGGGAAACTGAGAAATATCCCGAATTCTATAACCAGAAATTCAATGATGCCTTTTTTTTGTACAAAAATGTAGTACCTTTTTCCATTTCGACGTGAACTGGCAATACCTTTCTTTTAGAAGACATAATTTCTCTGCCTTTTTTACTTTAACTCGCCGTAATTAAGAGAATATTCTTTATAGTATTCCACGACTGGTAGAGTAAATAACTAATGAACATTTTTCTTTAAACAAAAGTTACTGATTTATACCTGAGACATTGCCTGAATCATGCATTCACGTCTTCAAGCTCATTGAAAGTGGAGCCAATTTTGAGTAACAAAAATCTTCCAGCGGGAAAGTTATTCAGCAAGGTATGAATGTTTTCTACGAAAAGAATTATTCGAAATAAATCATCACTCGGGGCGTTCACGTGGAAATTATATAATAGGTTAAACAACCACTGCATTTTCGTCCTGGAAGCAACTGCCATCCATCAAAATGACACTGGCTCCCAGTAGAACCACGGTAGATCACACCTATGGCCACGCCTCTCGACCGTGAGATGAGCAGCCACAGGGAACGATGAAATCACAGTGGCAAGTCAGCGAAACCCTCGTGAGTCTTGAGGAAACGGAGCAACCAAAGAATATATCAGATCTATGTCTGATTGCATCCTACTCGCAAGTGCCTTGGCATGTTTTTGGCACGCGGGTATGGCTTCAAGGTTACGAACCAGCGATAGCTTCGCACCTCCGAGAGCACCGATCATTTTGACCCAATATCCTGGGTACCATTTTGTGCAGTGATTATGTAGTCGGCCGGATCCGAGAATTCGATCATGAATATAGTTCGTTTTTCGAAGTCAAGCAGAACGAGATCAGGTCTCGAGTGTACAATGTGGACAATTGTCGGAAATATGTAGTTCCAATAAATTCGGTACTTTTCGTTCACAAGTGAATCAATCTTCCTTGCTGCTTTCGGCAGGGCAGGATCGCAATCAACACCGCAACAGCGACGAAGATGGTAGTCAAGCACTCTTACGGCCGCTTTAGGTCTCTGGACATAAGTCGTTCCCGCGTAAGTGGGACACCCCGATGGTATGTGTCCTAGGTGCTTAGAATGTGCATGACATGCTCTGCACCTATTGCTGGGAACTACTTGACGTAAAATGCGGATACGGTATACTAAGGTGGAAATGTTCAAGACGGTAATGAAATTTTTAAATGTTGAAAATTTCAGAAAACATGAAATGTTTCTGATCGTTATACCGCCCTGGAAAGCGTCCAGGAGCGGATTGAGAAAGTTGTTGACATCTGCTTTCTTCACGCGGGTTTTTAGAAGTGGAGCATCTAGATGCAGTAATGCACTTTCCTCACTTCTGACGTTAAGGTCCAGGCCATGTGTCTCGAGTAGTAGTATAGGGCTGGTTCTGAACGGATGAGTGTTAGTGCATGTCAGTGTAAGGCTGAGTTTGCATCTATGTATGTGTGATTGCGTTTGGAGAGAAATGTGTCATTTTTTTGCTTAAGTCACAAGGAAATACGACAGTGGTTAGTCATCGTATCACCTTTATGTATGAGCTTTAAAAGAAAGACACCGCCGTTTCAAGAGGCTTATGGGGTAAAATTTTCCACGTGTCCCCGCCTACAATTTTGTTGTCTTCTATCTTATTCAAACTTCGCTAAATTGTAGTGCTAGTGGACCTCTTTAAATTCTGTGAAGAGGGCGCACCTATTACAACTGGTTGTCAAGATACAGGGGCCCTAATTTTCCACGATTGACCCCGACTGCTAACTTTTAATTGTACATAACTCCTGATATAGTTATCTAATTTTACTTTTTTATTATGAGTTTAAAAACGTATTTCAACAAGGTTTACAATAAAAATATTCATTAAACGGTAAACAAATATTCCACCTTGATTTTTCATTTTAAAAAACATTTTTGAGATTTTCTCCCAATGCGGCATTTTTGATATTTTTTTAATAAGGCTAGAAAAAAAGCTTGGTTTTTTCTCTTAAAAAGCATCCTAAAACGAAAATGTGATGGAAAGTATTGGTTGAGTTATAGAGACATATTTTTTTATAGGGATATATTTTTTTAAATTAAAGAAAATACCTTTCCGAATATAAAAAAATTATAGAGAAAGTCAAACAAAAATTGTGACCTTGAAAAACTTTGATGAAAATGGAATTTTTGGCAAAAAAAAAATTGTTTATTGAATACCAAAAACGCTTAGATTTTACATTTTATGTGCTATACATGTTTTTATATAGATTTTTGCATGCCCAATCCGAATCTGACATGTAAATCGTTGTAAGACAAAATCCAAAATGGCGAAGCCAATATGGCAGACTAAAATTGTAAAACGAAACCGATTTGACTAAAATTTGCTACTATGTGATTTTTCAGGTCGCTGATTACAAAACGAAGGTCAAAATTTTTAAAATCAAAATGGCGGATCAAAATTGTCAAAGGAAACCGATTTGACTAAAATTTGCTACAGGGGGGCTTTTCGGGTCGTTGATTTCAAATCCAGGGTCAAAATTAAAAAAGGCGGTTACAACATGGCGTACCAACACTGTAAGAGAAAACCGATTTGACTGAAATTTGCTACAAGGAGGGTTTTCGGGTCGCTGATTTAAAATCCGGGCTCAAAATTTAAAATGGCGGATCCAATATGGAAGATAAATACTTTGGATTTCAAACCAACCACCTGCAAACCCTCCGATAGGCTATTTTAAGTCAAATTTTGTTCTCTAATTTTGGTCCGACATATTGGATCCGCCATTTTTAATTTTGTAATTTTGACCCTGGATTTAAAATCAGCGACCCGAAAACCCCCCGAGTAGCATTCTTTAGTCAAATCGGTTTCCTTTCACAATGTTGGTCCGCCATTTTTAATTTTTAAATTTTGGCCCTGGATTTGAAATCAGTGACCTGAAAAAACCCCTTGTAGCAAATTTTAGTCAAATCGGTTTCCTTTTACAATTTTGGTCCGCCATTTTAAATTTTTAAATTTTAACCTTGGATTTGTTATCAGCGACCTGAAAAACCACATTGTAGCAAATTTTAGTCAAATCGGTTTCGTTTTACAATTTTAGTCTGCCATATTGGCTCCGCCATTTTCGATTTTGTCTTACAACGATTTACATGTTAGATTCGGATTGGGTATGCAAAAATCTATATAAAAACATGTTTAGCACATAAAATGTAAAATTTACGCGTTTTTGGTATTCAATAAACGATTTTGTTTGCCAAAAATTCCATCTTCAATACAGATTTTGAAGGTCACAATTTTTTTTACTATAATTTTTCTATATTCGGAAAGGTTGTTTCTTTAATTAAAAAAAAAATATCCCTCTAGGTCATTCCGATCCAAGGTTCTACGATTTTGAGACAGAATTTCAAAAAAGGTCCACTGTGCGGCGCTACTAGGCGTGCTGTAGTGACTCAGTGATTCTGATAATTTATAAAAATGATGTTTCTGCTTGCGCGTAACAAAAATTTCTTTCTATTCCGACTTTTTGATAGTTTCAGAACAATTTAGATATCTCGTGGCCACAAGACCAATAGATTTCATCTCAAATTATAGACCGCGGAGAGAGAGCAAAGTGAACGTTAAATTGAATAAAAAATCATTTTTTAAGTAACACTGAGAGACGCAAGGGGAGTCACAACAAAAAGCACCCCAGAACGTGAGAGGCAAGGAGACTCACGAAAAAAAAACACCCCGAAATGTGAAAGGCAAGAAGACTCACATCAAAAAGCACCCCAAATTGTTAAAGGCAAAGAGATGAACACCAAAAAAAAAAACTCAACAAAACGTGGGAAGCAAGAGGACTTATCAAAAACTATCTCGACATGTAACAGATAAGCAGAACCATCCACCAACATCATTTATAATTTTATTATTAACTATCGTTTTCCTATAATGGAACCATTTTGAAAATTGAATTAAGAAAATATCTAAATCGTTCTCCAGCTACAGCACGCCCTCTTATGACCTTCTACAATTCAACCAATACTTTCCATCCCATTTTCGTTTTGGGATTTTTTTCAAGAGAAAAAATCAAGCTCTTTTCCTAGCCTAATTAAAAAAATATCAAAAATGCCGCATTGAGAGAAAATCTCAGGAATGTGAACATAATAAAAATATAATTCAGCGACTTCCATTGGAAAAGATAGGGAGAATTTTAAGCAGAAAGGATACTAAATAATATACGTGGGTTAGCGAAGATTAGCCTTGCGTGAAAAAACTGAGATTTAAAAGGATAATGATTATTGTACATCACGGGGGTGACACGGGTTTCGCTCTTGCATTAGAGGCGCGTGTCAGTTTTGTGAAGAGCGGCGAGTCGTGAAACATTGCCGCCACCTCTGCGACGCCCGGTCTGCCCGTTGCCTATTATTATTTTGCATGTAAAAACTCGTCACGTGTCATATCTTTATCGTCTATTTGCCGTATTGTATTCATTTACGGATAAATGTGTTATAAAAATAGGGTGCATTGATGTCCGAACTGTCGATCAGGGTTCAACTCAACCCGCTCAAACGGAGTAAAAAAAGTGTTTTTCTCCGTCCCAAAAAATGAGGTTGAACGTTGGTAACAAGCAATTAAGCGTGACAAAAAGGATTTTATTGTTAAACCTGGACATGTACAGGGCTCGGAACTGCTCAAGCTTCATAAAATTATTATTATTATTATATCATTAAGCCGTTTCCCTTTCGGGGTAGGCGTGAATTGCTCGGTTGGAAAGTAGTAGTGTGTGGATGGGTATACAGGTATAAGGTAGATAGGTATATAGGTGTAAGATGTATATATTTTAAATTGATCTAGAGCGCTCGTGTTATTTATTTAAATAACACGTTCGCTCCGCAACACTGCTCCGACCCAGGTTGCTGATCAATCTCTCTAGCGATCACCCCACGTGGAGAGCCTCACAAAATTGTTGTGTGTGGCTCCCCACTTGGGCTCATTAGTATCCAAGGTCTTTGTTTCAGGCGTCATTCACTCTACTCACATTCTTTTTATAAACTATCTGTCGCCAAACTTTTCTGTCCTGGCATACTCGCCCAGCTTCCTCCACGTCCATGCATTTTTTAATGCAAGTTCTCCTGATTTTAT
>CAKNWW010074248.1:0-18283 GCA_932074435.1 Andricus kollari
CAATGTTTATTGGAAAAATTTTTAAAGTAGGATTTTCGTTTAACATATTTTATGAAATTTATAACATTTATCCCGAAAGATGAAAACTTTACACGATTTGCAGAGGGAACAAATTGTTCAAACAAATAATAATTGTTTAAAGACTTTAAAAAAATTTGAAAATAAAATAATACCTTTACATTATTGTGGAAGGATAACAAAGTTTAAATAAATAAATATTGTTTAAAAAATGACCATTGGTTTTTTATATGATAATAATAATTAAATTTTTTAATTTTTCCCATTAACATTGATTAATTAAACTAGACGTTTAAACAATTTGAAATTTAAGGGCTGAATGACGCTTTGAAAATTCGTAATGTCTCATGCACAGTGAAGAGGAAATTCAGCCTACGCCTATGGCTACCGGGAGCTCGGCCCTTTTTTTTGCAGGGGGCTCTTTCACGCTTAAATTGGACAATGCTGAGAAAGGACGTTTTTTCAATACGATTTTTCCAGTATTGAAACTCATTAAGATCAAAATTATTCGGACGCTTTCAATTCAGAAATTAATAATTTTTATTGACCGGTAATCTTTTGAGATGAAACCGCTGAATCGAAAAGAATCTTTTAAGTTAGAGTTCAGCTTCAAATCTCTATCCAGAGCCGAGATAATTATTTTTTACATTTTTAGCTCTACTAATTAAAATAATCCATCAATTTAAGTAAAACAAATTGCTATGTGTTAAGTACATGTTACTGAATATTCATGCATTTTTGCAAATTTCTGGTACACATTTTTGAACCTTTGGAGGCCTTTAAAGTTGACGTGGTGAAAGTTGAGGGTCATTTCTCCTGTTTTTTCACACATTTTGTGTCACAGGAAAGTCAAAACATTGTTGACGAAAATGTAACTGACATCGCTTTACGCGGATAATGTTAATGAATATTTCTGTCTTTGACTCAACATTCTGCAATTTTTTCTCGCCGAGTAATAAAGCTTCAAAGCCAGGTGTCAGGACTTTTGAATCTGACTTTAGGTTTCGCTGTTCGGCCGAAACATATAGACTTTGACCTGGCTAGAGCGAACCAATCGCGCGAAGCCCACTCCAAGTGGCATCACCGAAAAGATCCTTGCTAGTGAATCCCCAGTCGCCGTCCAAGCCACATCTCCTCTCGGATCTCCTTGGATTCCCCTCGACCGGCAGAACGTCTCCATCACCGTCCCCAGAACTAGAACACCCATCCTATCCCACGCGCTGCCCCGAGTAGCGTTTGCTTAACCCCTACGTACGCGATACCACCTCCGCTCCCCAGCTACATCTGAAGCTCTAAACCCCATATACTCACTCATCTAGAATAAGACGCGAAATCCCAACTTAAATATTCTTAGCAATGAACCTTCCACATTAATTTTGAAATCACTTTTCTCTTCCTTTTATAAATCAGTTTCCCTCTCCAATTTAGTTTAATACTTTTGAATCAGTTTCAACCCACAGACTGCCCTTAAACTGAAAACTCGATTTTCACTTTTGCGTTCTCCTCCAGTAGAGAATGGAATTAACGATTACCAAGAAAGACAAATACGCAATAGTTTAGGAAATAAGAAAATACATATTCCTGATCGAGATTCAACAGTAGTTTGAGGTTATAGAAGGAAAGAGCCTAACTGGACACTGGGAATTATGATAAGAGAAATTGTGCCGGGAGCTACATTCGAAGTTGAAATTGATGCGATGGTTTAATGTAGAAACGTCAGGCAAGGTGTAGTAGTCTAGACAAGGTGCAGTAATCGTAGTGGTAGGATAATGGGGCTTGCAGAAATAATAATATAAAGATAATGTAACTAAAACTAAAAGAGTAAGGCGTTAATATTGAGCATTACAATTATATGAGTAATACCCACGCCTTTATTTTTGGTCACATTATTATTAATATATTATTATTTTTGCAAGTCCTCTTCCCATAGGAAATTATTTTGCATCTTTCCAGTACATTCAATTAAAAACTTGTTTTTAGACAATTTTTGGTAAATTGTATACTTTATTTTCTGCTTTTCAGTCTTTCGCAAATGTTTCTTCCTCAATTAGATATGTATAAATGTATCATATCGCAATATGAACTACCGGCGGAAATTATGTACACCCCTATTTTTAGAACTGCTGCTAAAATCGCTTAATTTGTATAATATTAACCCAGCATTTTTGCCCTCATAGCAGCATGTAACTTAATAAGATTGTGCATTTGTTTTCGAACATTTGGAATCGTTACAGAAACAATTAAAAGTTCATGGGGTCATTTTAACCCTTAGCCGACACACTTCTGGCGCCAATCATAGCCGACACACTGGGACGTTTTTGACCCCAGCCACATAATCGTCTATTCTAAGTGAACTAAGCGGTTTTTCATCGTAAAAAAAATTCACAATTGTATATTAACTACCCCTTTTTAAGACAATATGAGTGCGATGCAAAAAATTTTCAATTTAATTTGTTAAAAAAAATATGATTTGCACAGAACTCCGAAGAATGACCAGTTGAACAGTATAAGGCCCGGTCACGAACGACCTCAGTGTGTCGGCTAAGGGTTAAGGGAACTTTCCATAGTATTTTACTAAATTATTCCAATATTTTTATAATTTTTTCCCTAGAATAAATCCTAGGCTCTGGAACGGGATTCAACCTCAGGCCACTGGTGTATTAAACCGGCACTCCATTCATCACGCCAGGCCTCTTTAGAGAGGAGAAATTTCAGGATTTTTACTCACGGGTCACATTTCTCGTTTCCACCACTATGCCACCTCCGTCCGCGGTAAGAGTAAGATAGAAGTTTTCTGTGCTGAGTGAGGAGGCGTAGTGACGCTTCAAATTTGCTCTGCATCGACTATGTGCTTCTTACGAAACGGATAGCGCTCGGATGGGTGACCATCTGCGACGTACGACCAAGTTGTGCGTTCGCTGTGTTTTAAATAATGTCGAGTGGGAGGTTTGGCGTCGATGATGTTTGTGTGCATTTGGTGGGTAGGCTCGAATGTCTGCCTTAAATCTCGACTATCGAAAAACCGGCTGAACTCGAAAGGCTGTTTTCTGCCGTTTTCCTCTGACCTGGCCTAACGTCCAGGCAAGTGCGAGTACTTCTTTTTAATAAAGTCGGATGCAGCCGCGGGTTATCACTGATTGTGATTAAATTCATACAGTGATTCTAAGCCCACCTTAGTTAAAGAAAAATTTGCACAGGCCCATACCCAGTGAAGTGGAGTCGTCTGGCGGTATATATACTCATGCTAAATGATTTAAATGATATTTTAGCAGCAAGGGTGACCCGTGTATATCCTCCGTTTCTCCTGGGATTTAAAATAAAAATACATAGTACAATAGGCTTTAACCGCAGTGCAACTGGACTTAAACAAATAAGACTTAAGAGACAACACTAATGACAATGTTAAAACTCCCAACGTTACAACGACTTTTTGCATCAAGTTTTACCCCAGGGCAGAATCTAGGGGAAAAAATAAAAAAATATCTCAAGAATTTAAAAAAATAATCTGGAGAATTATCTTTAAAATGAGCTTACGAATTTCAATCAATGTTAATTATTTTCAGAGTTATTCCAATGCTTGAAACCATCGAAATTGACGTTTTTTAAAAGTATATTTTTATCAAATTAATATTGGGGGGAGGGGGGTAAATCAAAGTTGATAGAATATTGTATTCAATCGGAAATACGTTTGTATGCAATGATTCAAGTCGACTGGATATGTGGAAGTCTGCCAAAATTGGAATACAATACTTGATCATTACATACAAACGGAATTCCCGAGAAGAAACAAAGCTATGGAAATCGAATTTTGAAACTATATAGAAAAGTAGAGTATTATGACCCTGAAGAAGTATTATTAATTTAGTGTCAATTAATGAAAGCCTTCAGCTCGAGCATTGTGTATGTCAATTTTTTTATGTTTTTGGATGTTTTAAACATCTTTCAAATTTTTTCAGCTTTTTGATTAACGTTCTCTAGGATCTACAGGAACGACAACAGTATTTTTGCAGGTGTTTGAGGCTACTGGTAAAAAAACACTGGAAAAAATTCGATAAACCTGGAAAATTTAATTTAAAAAAAACACACTCAAATTTTCACAAATTTACTGTGCTTATATTTATGATTTCTTGGTGCAAAATTGCTAAAAAATGTTTAAAATGCGATTTCATCTACAATTTTCAATCAATTACAAATTTCTTAAATTATATCAAACTAAATTCTTTCATTTACTCTATTTAAAGGTAAGTTGAAAAAAAATGGTAAAAGTTAAAATATTGTTGCTTTATCAACACGTAATTAATTAAAAATGATTGATATCAGTGTGTAATCGAAAAATAAACATTCGCGAACCATAACAACTGTACTGCTATAAACAAAATTAGATAATTTTTAAATGATTTTGGATAGTTATGAAGTGATTTTCGTCTTCAATATAATTTAGAGTGATACACAAACATTAAAGTAGAAGACTAAATGTATTTCATATTCTTATAAACAAATTTTATGAACAAATGCACGGTTTGAACAATTTTTGAGAGTTTGAAGTACTTTTTTTAACAAGCTTTGCTTGACTTGGCAGTGATGTTTCAGGAAATTAAATTTTTCATTTTATGACAATTTAGTGCTTGTTATAAATTTATACAATTTTATAAACGAATGCGCAGCTTGAGCGATTTTTAAGAGTTCCAGTTACTTTTTTGTAACGTTCTTTGTTAGGCTTGCTAGTAATACTCTAGTAAACTATATATCCATTTAATCAATATGATATTATTACAATTCGGTATTATTGTAGGATAAATATCAAAAAGATCTTACTAATTTTTAACTAATAGATCACTAACAAAGACTTGAATCACAAATTGTTTACCTCTTCTAATCCATCCATAGCTAGTGAAAGATATCTCGCAAAAAGATCAGGATCGAAACTGGACCCAGAAGCTCAGGAACTATTAGTTGAAGAAAACTAATATCCTTTTGATATTTATACTATGATAATATCGAACTGTATTAACGTCATACTGGCAAAACCCACGAAGAATTTTTTTTTTAAGTAACTGAAACTCTTAAAAATTACTCATAGTGCACATTTGTTTATAAAACTTGTTTATAAGAATCACAAAATGGTAATGAAATGGCAATATAGTTTACTACTGTGTCACTAGCAAGCCTAACAAAATATGTTTAAAAAATGTTATTGAATCTCTTAACAACTGCTCAAACTGCGTATTTGTTTATAAAATTTGTTTATAACAATGACAAGAATATGTCAAGTGTTCCCAACTAAAATTATTGTTTTTATTTAATTTTAATTTTTTTTTTTTTTGATCGGGTTGAAACTTTGCTGAATTATAGTTCTACTGGACATATATTAATTCACCAAACCATAGTTCCATTTAATAACTGGATGTCAATATACAATCGGATTATCCTAAAAGAAGTTACACTCACGTGTGAAACTTCAGGCCCCTTGATATTGACAACCAGTTGATAAATGGAAACATGGTTTGGTAAATTAATATAGGTCGACTAGGACTATAATTCAGCCAAGCTTCAACCCGAAGGAAATCACGATTTACAAAAAAAAGGACCTCAAACACTCAAAATTGCTGAAACTTTGTATTTATTTATAAAATTGTGTTATAACAATAAAAAATACATTTATTCTTGTTTTTTAATGTTGGTGTATTACTTTAAATTTGATTGAATACGAAAATCACTTTTTAATTATACAAAATGAAACGAATGCTTAGTTATCAAGCACACACTAACATCGATCATTTTTAATTAATTACGTGTTATTAAAGCAACAATATCTTAAATTTTACCATTTTTTTCAACTTGAGCTTTCAACAAAGTGGTCAAAAACTATTTTCTAAATCGGCCTCAAAGGAATCTCTTCAGAATTTAGTTCGCTTTAATTTAAAAACTTTTTAATCGATGGATAATTCTAGCATGAATCGTATCTGAACATTTTTTCGCCACTTTGCCCCACTGTGCGGTCCCCGCTTGATCTTGTGATGCAGCTTCCTCTAACTGATGTTCATTATCGAAATTTTTGCCCGCCGTATCAACCTGTTATTTCATCTCTATTGTTCGAAATTCTGAGATGAATAGATTATTCCTGGAGTCCTTAAACTTAGCTATAAGATCTCTTACTGCAACTTTCTGTATATAAGGACACTTTGCAGTGAAGTTCATCCTAAAATGCTAAACCTTTTTGCGTGCAGTGTCAAACTGCGCGCTTTTATAAAAAAAATGCATCAATTCTACTTTCATTGTTGTATTCCAGTTGATGCTCATCCACGTTATTTCTGTTGAAGTGGTTGGCTGTAAATCACTGACGCTACACGAATTATCATCAGCAGGCGTAAATGATGTTCCGCTGTTCAGAGTTTGTCGCAGATGTTCTTGCTGGCCAACTTCTTGATTTGCGAGATTAGCTTGAATATCTCGCAACTTATTCTCACCACGAACTTGCATTCTGTAGCTCCCAGCGGCGGTTTTAGGAATGCCCCAACGATCCTGGGGAACCGACCATCTTTTTGAAAAGTTCTTTATATTCTCCATAATATTTGTAGGTTTTGGTAATTGGTATCTGCCTGCCTGGCATGGCAAACCTTGTCAGTAGTAATGCTACCGCCCGCGTAACTATTTAAGTCATAAGAAGAAAGTTCAAGACCCAATAACTTGCTAACAAACACAGTCGAGGACGCCGCTAGTGTTTAGAAGATTCGTTAGTGTCAGTAGCTGTTTGCAGAATTATCTTGCTTGCGCATTCGTTACATTTTTCTCTATCATGCTACATGAGGGTGTATTATTTGACGAGTGCATAGCTCTTGCTCGAATCGCGAACATTCAGCACATCATAGAAAAGCCCGTTCATATGGATTCACAAATTCATATGAATACTCAGACCAGGCGTAGTTTATCTACAGAGTTCACATGCCCCTTGTGTTACGTGGATACGGATGTTGCCATCGCGGCCGTACCTATTCTCTCTACGCTTCTCACATAGTTTTTCTCCACGCTCCATGTGTCAACGTACGAATAGTTGAAAATTGATCGATAGCCTTGCGGTCGATATTGAAGATCAATCACGACAAGCTTACAATATCTGCCTTGTTTATCATATCCTTATAATTAACATTATAAGGATATGATAAACGGAGATCCTTCTCGACCACGAGTTGTCATAGGAAATTGCTAACTCCGCGAAAACAGAAAACCGATGTATTTTCCGTTCTTGACAAATTTGCGATTCTCAAATTCCACACTCTGCACATTTTAGGGAAGTCAAGGAAAAAAATTGAAACTTCACTAAATTTTTCTTTAATGTTTTTCAAGATAGGACCTTTCTTGTGTAGATGTGCGCGAAAGATTTTTAAGGCAAAGATCCAGCTGGTGGCTCAATTCACGATACACGGGCAGGGCGGAATAGGCGCTGGGCGTCAAGCAGGGCAATACCCAATCAATAATGATCAAAATCAATCAAAGTCCAAAATCAACAGTGGAATCTGCTACGTCAAGACCAATGGCAAAACACATTCCAAAATCTACCAAATCAGTTTGAAAAACAACCGCGAGAACGACAATGGGATTCTCGCGAATCCTAAGGCTGATAATGCAATTTTCACAAGATACAGATACTGCTGGATATTGAAAGATATTGCAGGGAACTATTTGTCTGTGTACCTTTACTCCGTTATAAGTAAATAAAGTAAATATTTATTATATAAATAGGCTTCTATTTGTAAAAATAAAAATTATATGTTAAGTTAAAGAAGATTGAAAAGGGAGTGAACATTCTGAAAAGGCTGTTGCCCGCTTGGCGGCCTCCGCGTATTCCGACCTGCCAGCGTCTCGAGAGAAGAGCGACCGGCAAGCAATCGTTGCTAAGATTAAGAATTCTTTCCGGATAAGCCTCGCATTCATTTAGATTCAACACACTGCTTGAAATAGATACAAATGTAGGTTCGGATCAGTTTTTGTAAAAGATTTGTATAGTCATTTTCATGTGATCAAACAAAGTTTCTAGCACCGCCCCCAATCCCAAAAACTGAATAATTCAGAGCTAAACCAAGAGAAAAATATATACAGATTGATAATTTGTTACTTTACCTCTGGACAACCTAACGCAGCATCATAACCAGCTGACACAACTACAAGGTCCGGTTGAAACTGGAATGAAAAAAATATATATTGACACTGGAAAAAATGATTTTTTTATTTATAATAGGTTTCGTTATTATTTTAACTGGCAGAATTTATTTCCATAATACTTTAAACTTCGTAAACTTGCACACCTAAATGACTAAAATTATTTTACAAGACATTGGTTTTTAAAATGTATATTACTTCACGAACAAAAAAACTGAATTAATGCTTAAAATGAAAATTAGGTAAAATAGGCGACGTGAACATACAAAAAAGGTTTTCGTAGCCAATTTAAATATAGCATTTGAACTTTGAACTTTTGTATGTGGACTTCACTTAAAAAGGGGTTTTGTGATAAAGCAGTTCGAGAAGGCATTTATGCCCCTTTACAGTGTCAAACTTTGGCGCTTATACGTTTTTGGTATCTCAAATTTTAGCCCTGATTTGTATTTATTCAAGAAAAGCCCCTAGGGTTAAATAGCCCTCTAAGGAACAGGATAATACAGTGTCATTACAAATTTGTGCTAGCAATGACCGGCATAATACTTGATTAATCTTATAATTTATTCTATAAACTGAATAAAATAAATAAATAGAATCAACCTCAGAATACGTATCAAATTAGGTATGATATTAATGCGTAGTAATTAACATTAGGTGTTTAATTAGTAGCCGAAAACCTGATAGCATCGTGTCAATGGCCTTAGATTTTCGAGAAATCTGAAAAGTTGCAGGTGAACAAATTTTTCAAGTGGTTTACACAGTGCACATAAAATAAAAATTGGCCAGAGTCATTAAATGTTGAATTAAGAGGGGCATTGGAAGATGATTATAATAAGTCTGAAACTGGGAATGTAACAAAAGTCTTTAAAAGGTCATCAGGCGGGAAAATTACTATCTATAGATTCGTGCTTGGGAGGGATTAGGTGTAAACGTCTAAAGAGATGCCAAATGTCCTATTTTTTGTCTCTATGTTCAATCTCGTTATAACTGTATTGATTGAACGCATCTCTAATCTTAGTTTGAACTAGGTTCCTGAGTTTATGGAATTGAGCTAGTATTATACTACTTTTTGTTCTTTTTGCAAGTCGGCGCTTGTCATCACGTTCCCTCATCAGATTTTTAATTTCGGATGTGAAGCAGGGGGCAGCTTTATTAAAGTTTTTAGGAACGTGTTGCAGAGAAAATTTATTGAATGCAGAAACTAGGTAATTAGACAGAGCGTTGATTTTATTATTTATATCTGTATACAGTAACATTTTTCCCAATCATACGTCATTAGATGTTCGTGGAATGTATTTTCATAAATTTTAAAGAGATTCCGCACCAGTTCTTGGGTTGGCTTTGAATTTAGATTATAGGAAAATTTAAAGGTAATGTTAATCAAGTCGTCATTAGAGAGAAAAGGGATAGCATTTTGTTCGTAGGAGACAACCTTGTCAATATCGTCTACAATCATTAAGTCAATAAGAGTACTGGAACGATCAGTATGGTAAGTAGAATCATGAGGTATAATTGAGAGTCCCGAAGAATGTACGAAGATGTTAGATATTTAGAATGATTGGAAGTGAGATTTAAGTTAGTGTTAAAATCTCCATTAAGGATAATGTTATTAAAGTTAGGAATAAATGATAAAATTACAGGTTCAAGCTTTGTGCCATAGGAGGCATTAGGTGGTTTATAAACTACTCCCACTAAAATACTAGCAGAAGTTGACTTAACTTCAACAAAGAAAATGTCGGTCGAGGGTTTCGTAGCTACTGTGCTCACACCAACCACAGACCCATTCAGACTATCATGCAGAAAAAGACAAACTCCACCACCCCTTCTTTCGTCTCTGTCTCTTCGAAAGAGCGAATAGTTGTCAATTGCATTGAGGCTAGAGGAAATATTTGGAGTTCACCAGGGCTCAGAGCAGCTATTATGTGGTAGGATGCTTCCCAGTGGGCAAAAAAATGAAGGATGTCCTAGAGACGTCTTCGGGACATCCCTAAGACGTCTTTTGGAACATGTCTTTTGGACATCCTAGGGATGCTCTTAAGACTCCTAATGTCAGTCCAAAAGATGTCCCGAGGACGTCCTATGTCTTCAAGACGTCTTTAGGACATCATTAGGACATTAGACGTCTTAGAGACGTTGTTTGGACTGACATTGGACGTCCTAGGAACGTCCCTAGGACGTTCTTGAGATGTTCATATTTTTGTGCCCACTGGGTTAAGGCGTCCATGGTATCATTATGCCCTTTTGGCGTGCTTAACTTCAAAGTTTTAAGCGCAAAAGTTATGACGGACAGAAGGACGGATACCCGACCGAAACTATACGGGTTTCAGCCCGGGACTTCGAAACCCTAAAAACAACATTAGTAAAGTTACGATGCGGCTAACTAACTCACTGAAGGAAAACGGTAGGGGAATGGTTCGCGAAGAAATACTGTTTCTTAAATTCAATGAATACAATCTATTCTTTTGAAAACAGAAGTGAAATAATTTCTCTTTAAAATTTTCTTTTTAAATACATGTAATATTTAATTTTTGAATATTAATTCACTTTTCTGCTCGAAAAAAATCGCAGTTGAACGCTATATAGACTCTTCAATAATAACAGAAATTGACCATTTTTGAGATTTTTATAAAAACAATCAGTAGGTATTGCACTATTACAGTGTCGTACAATCATAATAGTTGTAATTTTATTCTTTTCATAATGCTCCATGTGCTAGATATTTTAATTTTAGGGTTGTTCCGGTTAATTGATTTTGCAAAAGCAATTGATGGATCGGTAAAAAATTAGGGGAGTAATGAATATGTCACTTGTCCTATCAATAACAGGAGCATTAAGGGGGTTCGATACCGAATTCTAGGGCACGACAAAAAAAAAAGGCGTGACTCTGTTATAAAATAGGATTTCGGGTTTCTTGGCAATCAAAGAACTTTGAGATTTCCGGGCAAAATCGATATTGGGTTTTCTTGTCAACTAAAAAATAGTATATTGAGCAACAAGTGCGGAAAATCGGTGGCACCGCACAAGTTACTCATACTATTTTTTGTTTACAAGTGCATAACCAGGCTTGGTGGGAGGGGGCAGGGACGGACAGAAAAATAGCATTTACTGATTTGTAGGTAACGTAGTTATTAAACATAACAGAAACTCGGGATTCTCCGAGTCTACACTGATTCTTTTTAAATACCAAGAAATGGCGGCAGTGTCCAGTAACCCTAACTTTGGCATGTAGAGGTACTGAGATTTCGCTAGCTATGCGCAAGAGGAACACGGCGCGGTTTATTATTGCCATGGTAACACTGCAATAATGATTCCTTGGGGAATTCAGCATTTTGCGGTCGCTAAACGGACGTGCAAAGTAGCATTTTTTACGCACGTATAACAAAAAATATTTCGCCACTTTTATGGCGAATGTTACATTGTAGACTTTCTGATCCAATACAAATTTAACTTTTGAACTTTCTGTGTCAACTTAATTGAGGTTGCTCTTTCATGGGTCAAATTAATAAGTGCCATTGGATTCACATGAATATTATTTCATTTTTTTATAATTTTCGAAAATATATTCATAAAAACGAATTAAAAGAAAATTTTCATTCGCGTAATTACTTCAATGTTTTATTTTATAATAAGATCTAAAAACTCAAAAATTAGTAAAGATAACATTAAAAAATGGGTTTTCGCAGGAAGGGTCCAGCCAATTTTATTTATTTTAGGCTTATAATACTAGGGAGGCGTCTCCGAAATATAATCAGGAAGGAACCAAATAACAAAACATGACTTAAAAAAATCCAAAATTTAGTTTTTTTTTTAACCAACTTAGGGCTGATTTGTTAAACACCAAAAAGAAAGATGTACAATAGGCCGGCCTATTGTTGGCCTACTGACCTGGATAGTTTGTCTGCTAGGTACTCAGCATGTGTATGCCATGCTCTGCGCCCATAGCGGGGAACTTCTTGACGTAAAATATGATTACGGTATACTAAGGTGGAAATGAAACCACCCTGGCACGCGAAATGAAACCTTCTGTACCTGAATTAAGTCCTGATGATCTGAGGATAAGCTTCTTTGACAATGGCTGACTTTCTACATCTTTGTAAAAGTTTTTGTGCATTTTCTTGTCAAGGAGCTGTTAGCGGAGTTTTTCAATCTCTGCCTTCTTCACTTGGGTTTTTAGAAGTGAGGTAACTAGATGGAGTAATGCACATCCCTCACTGCGTATGTTAAAATTTAGGCCAAGGGTCTCGGCCGCCTGCTCCGGAGCTTTGTAAAGGAACGATCCTTTGACAACCGTCTCGCGTCACCTGACCATTTTTAGGAGCGGATCTCTGCCATTTGCAACGATGTAAGGTGTACTCAGAACAATTCAGTTATAAAGACATTGGAGATTGAGAAGTCCGCGACCGCCTTAACGTCGTGGAATGTATAATCGCGGAACGGATGAATTGGTATTCAAGCTCTTCTGCACATGCATGATCTTAAGCGTGGCGATATCAAGGTCCGAAAGCTCTTTCTTCGTCGATTGAACCACTGCAAACGAGTAGAGTAGAACCGGGACGGCAAGCATATTAGTCGCAGATACCTTATTTAACGCCGACAGATTTAAAGACCAAATTTATCGAACGAGATCCTTGTAACTGCTGCGGAGAGACTCCTTCACTAATGTTACGTCCTGAATGCGGCCTAGATATGTATAGATTTTTCCAGTGTCAAGATGTCTAATAACACTCATACCCAAAAGCTCAGGGTCCCCAGGAACCCCAATAATTCGTCCTCGCTTCAGATGAATCTTGGCAAACTTGCCCAATTCAAAGTCAATACCAATCTCTCTTGTGTACCCCTCGACGATATTTGAAATTCTCTTAAGAGCTTGAACTAGAAGCATAGATCTTCAGGTGATCCATATAAAATATACGCTTCGAGTTTCAAAAACTCGGGGTTTTCGGTCCACCCTATTATAGACACCCGAGTCTAGACTTAGTACAATTTTCAGTGAAAGGTACCTTATGGGAACTTCTTAAATCCACTTCAAGAAACTGCCTGGGATACTTACGGAATAAATTTATGATTCCAGCTATCACACAAGGATCTAATAAGGCCTGTTAAAAATCCCCTTCTGGACTTTGTAGAATTTTCAGTGAAAAAAGTTCATTGAAACAACTTAAAGAAAGTGTCGGATATTTCCGGAATTAATATAGTATTATGGTTACGGTTTATTTTCTTATAACAGGGTCATCTACTATTTTTTTCATTTTTTCATATTGAACTTTTTTTCGAATAAATATTTGAAAAAGGAAAAATATACACATTTCAAATTCCTATTTCTGTCGCGCCCACTCCGCCATCTTGATGTGGCGTAGAACGCCTTCAAAAGCTTGTAAATAAGCCGGGTGATTCACGTTTTTTCATGAAAGTGCAAATAAAACAGCGCTATCATTAGAGCTTTGTGCTTAAATGTAAGAACACCTCTGTCAAAAATCCAGGAAAGTTATTTATATCTATACCTGAAGGTAAGGAACGATAAAAATGGTACAAAATTGTTAGACGTGACATACGTCCCCAACATCTTCAACGTCAACAGTATATTGTTGCGAAGACTATTTCAACGATAAGTAAATATTTTTATTTTGAATATAAAAATATAAAATATGCTTCTTTCGTTAACATAATACTTGTAATTAACTGACGATCAACGGTGTTATATATACGAGATGCCGGGTTGTATGAGAGCTCTAACCTCATGCAAAATCAAATCGTTTATTTACTTAATAAGTATTATAAAATAAAGTATTTATAAAAGTAATTATACATCTTTTAATTAAACATTTTATAAAAGTATTCATAAAGGCATTTACAAAAGCATTCATGAAAAAGTGAGGTTAAGTTTTCTTGATGCAATATTTCATATATGAATATATGTTACAATTCGCCTAAAGCAATTATCATTCTAAATTAATAAATTGAATAAATAAAAATAAATGTTTCAAAGGGTTAACGTCATTCATACAATTTAAATATTATTTTGCGTTTACTCCTCCAGTCTCAGCAACGTTGAAATTGGAACACTTCGCAAAAAAATTACGTATGATAAGCGTAATCACTTTCGGCAAATTATCCGAACTGGTTTTAACGTATCCAGGCATACTGGTACTGCATAAAAATAAACCCTTTTGGCCAAAAACCGTTGGTGATCAATTATTTGGATTATTTACATCAAACTGAAAATGTGTTTTCTTCGGCTTTGAAGGTGGGTGACATCACACCACGTGTTTCACAAAAACCTAATAGAGAATTTTAGAAATCTGAAGTCTGGAATTTGTAAAATTTTTAGTAAAAGACTACCTATAATGAAAACCCCTTAAAATTACATAACGACACAGTCTCGGATAATTGCAGATTTAAATTATTATTCTGGATGCCACACAAGTACCTAATAGAGTCTTTTGGAAATTCAATTCTAAACTTAGTAAGATTTTCAATAAAAAAGTGCCCAATAAGAAACCCTTAAAACCACTTAAATAAACAGTCCTCGGAAAAAATCATAGATATATATATATATATATATATATATATATTTCTGAAAATAATTTAGATGAAAACACGACGAGGAACCGGCAAAACGACCGCATTGATCCCTGGTCACCGAGGCTTTATGGCGCGTTTCAATTCAATCGTTGCGAAATCAACGTGCCTACCTCTGGAAAAATGGATATGTACGCGGGATCTTCTGAGAGATGATCACGATTTCAGGACGAGAAGGAACATTAACATGCAAGTTCCTCCTAAACTCCCAGATCTGGCTGAAATGGATGCCTCCCTTCGTGGAGAAATCTTGCAAGAAAAGAGACATTTGGTTTTCCAATCTGTCGGCGTTGAGCAAGGTATCTCCGACTAACAAGCCTGCCGTCACGGTTCTACTCTACTCGTTTAGGGTGGTTCAATGGAAGAAGAACGAACTTAAGGCCCTTTTTGTCAACACACGTAAGATCATGCATATGCATAAAAGCTTGCATATCAATTCGTCAGTTCCGCGATTATCCATTTCATGCCGTCGAGGCGGACGCGGACTTCTGAATCTCCAGTTTCTTCATAACCGAATTGTTCTGAGTACAGCTTATATCGTAGCCAAAAGCAGAGATCCTCTACTAAAAATGGTCAGGAACCACGAGATGATTGGTGAAGGAGCGTTCCTTTACAAAGCCGCGGAGCAAGCGGCCAAGACCCTTGGCCTGAATTTTAACATCAGAAGTGAGGAAAGTGCATTACTCCATCTAGATGCTTTACTTCTGAAAGCCGAAGTGAAGAAAGCAGAAGTTCAACAATTCCATCAAGAGCTACTCGACAAGAAAATGCACGGAAATTTTCACGGGAATGGAGAAAAACAGTCCTTGTCGAAGGAGCAAACTTTTGCTTTCCTCAGATCATCAGGGCTTAATTCAGGTACAGAGGGTTTTTTTCGCATGTCAGGAGGGTGTCATTTCCATCTTAGGATACCGTGGCCGCATTTTATGTCAAGAAGTTCCCTGCGATAGGTGCAGAGCGTGTCATGCACACGCCGAGTACCTGGAACACATACTATCGGGGTGTCCCATCCACGCAAGAACGACGTACATCTACAGACATAATGCGGCCCTAAGAGTGCTTTATTACCATATTTGAGGCTCTTACGGTGTTGTTCCAAAACGAAAAGTGCCAAATTTTGTGCCCGAATACAACATCACTGCAAATGAGAAAGAAAAGGAGGAGAGGTATGAAGAACTTAAAAGGGAGCTGCAAGGCCTTTACCCAAAATATTCGGTACAAGTAATTGTCGTTCTGATAAGTGCTCTCAGAGGTGCGAAACTATCACTGGTTCGTAACCTTAAAGCCATACCAGGGTGCCAAAAATATGCCAAGGCACTTGCGAAATGGATGCAGAAAGCTGTCATCCTTGGGTCGCTTCGTGTCCTCAATACACACGAGGATTTCGCCGGCCTGTCGTTGTGATTTCATCGTGTCCTGTGGCCACCCATCTCACGGTAGTGAGACGTGACCGTGAGTGTGATTTACCGCGGTCCTACTGGAAGACGGTGTCATTTTGAAATGACAGTTGCTCACATTGAGACCCTGCGGTGGTTGTTTAATCTTATTTTTTAATTATATATATATATACATAGTTAAAAGTTTGTCATAAGGACAACCGCAGGATTTCGCTGGGAGCAGGTGCTAATCCGAAAAATTGCACCCGCTCCCAGCGAAATCGCGGTAAAATTTCAGCTGCAACCACGTCTCACGACCGTGAGATAGGTGGTTACAGTCTGCGACGGATTCAATTCGATGATCCGGCAAAAGTCTCGTGCACCCTGAGGACACGGAGCGACCCAAGGACGACCGCCTTCTGCATTTTCCCCGCAAGTGTCTTAGCATTTTCTTGACACGCAGGGATGCTTTTCAGGCTATTAACCAGTGAAACCTTGGCACCTCCTAGAGCGCCGATGATCAAGACGATTAGCTTAATGGAATATTCCGGGTATAGTCGTCGCAACTCCCTTATAAGTTCTTTATACCTCTCTTTCTTTTCATTCTCCTTGGCTATGATGTTTTTGTCAGCTGGTGCCGAAAATTCGATAACGAACATGGTTCGTTTCTCGAAGTCAAGAAGGACCATGTCAGGTCTCGAGTGCGCCACAGAAACAATTGTCGAGAATATGAAGTTCCAGTATATCCGACACTTCTCATTCTCGACAATTGATTCTATTTCCCTAGGAGCGTTTAGCGGAGCGATATTTGGGCTGATGCCGTAAGAGTGACAGAGATGGTAATAAAGCACTCTTAGTGCCGCATTGTGCCTTTGGATGTAGGTCGTTCCCGCATGAATTGGACAACCAGATAGTATGTGTCCTAGATGCTCGGGGTGTGCATGACACGCTCTGCAGCTATCATCGGGAATGTCTTGGCTCAAAATGTGGCGACGGTATGCTAGAGTGGAAATGACGCCGTCTTGGCATGCCAAAATGAAACCCTCCGTGCCAGACTTCAATCCGGGTGATTTAAGGAAAGCAAACGTTAGCTCATACGACATCGACAGATCCTCCACATTTCTGTGGATTTCGCGGAAGTTTTTCTCCTGTGCTTTCTTAATCTGGGCCTTCAGGCTTGAGTACTCGAGATGCATAAGATTTGATGCACCTTGCTCATCCCTGATATTGAAGTCAAGGCCGAGTGTTTCAGCAGCCTCCTCCGCTGCTTTGTAGAGAAACGCCCCTTTGCCCACTTCTTCGTGTTTCCTGACCATTTTAAGAAGAGGGTCCTGTCCATTTGCGACTATATGTGCTGTACCCAAAATAATCCTGTTGTGAAGACATTCAAGATTTAGTATTCCGCGACCACCTTGACGGCGTGAGATGTAAAGTCGCGGAACAGAAGATTTAAGGTGCATGCTTTTGTTCATGTGCATAACCTTTCGGGACCCGATATCGAGGGATCTGAGCTCGTCCTTCGTCCATGGAACCACTCCAAATGAATAGAGTACTACCGGGACGGCAAGCATGTTCGTCGCAGATACTTTGTTCTTCGCCGACAGTTCTGAAGACCAAATCCGTCGAATAAGATGTTTGTATCTGCATCGGAGAGTATCCTTTATAGATGTCACGTCCTGAATGCGGCTCTCTGGCACGCCCAGGTATGTATAGGTCTCTCCAGCGCTAAGGTGTCGTATAGCGCTTCTGTCGACGAGCTCAGGGTCTTCCGGGATTCCATTAAGTTTTCCTTTCTTCAAATTAACCTTCGCGCATTTTTCCAACCCGAACTCCATTCCAATTTCTTGAGTGTACTCTTTGACAATTTCTAGAGCCAGATGTAGTTTCTCTTGATTTTTAGCATAGATCTTGAGATCATCCATGTAAAATACATGAGTGACTTTATGCTTTCGATTTCCAGGTTTGCCGCAGAGGTACCCATCGGAATGGCGAAGTGCGAGAGATAGTGGCAATAGTGTGAGGCAAAAGAGGAGAGGGCTCATGGTATCGCCCTGAAACACACCTCTCTGAAAGGTGATACTGTTGGTGATCACACGATGTTTTCCAGACGAGATAGTAAATCTGGTTTTCCAAAGCGGCATTAATCTCTCTAT
>CAKNWW010074256.1:0-12347 GCA_932074435.1 Andricus kollari
TCCAAAAAGTTAATTTTTTTATTTTTTATATATTTTTATAACAAGAGCTTATAACATATTTGAAGATATTTTTTGGTAGAACAACTTTTTTGTCATTTATTTAGTCTCTTGATCGTTTTTCAAAAATTTTATTTCATAATTTGTAATCTTATTTTTTTTGACTGAAAGTTTTAATTTTTGAGTACTACGGATAGCCGTCCATGGAATTTCTGAATTTTGAAAAAATGATCTAAAAAATTTCTAAAATGCTTTAACTTTTTGAATTTCTATGCAAAATAGCTGGTTAACGAACTCGATCTTTCTTTTTCGTCCCTGAAACTGTGTGCCAAAGCAAAATCCAATCCGATTAGTCTTTCAAAAGTTATGCGATATACAGACCACGACAACGACAACGATGACGACAGACAGACACCGACGTAAAAACTATTTTTTCTGACCCAGGAGGCCTCAAAACGGCAACATTTGACGGAATCCACGAAAGTCATTTTTCACATAAAATCAATACCTTCTCATTCTGATGAGAATGTAATAATTCATTATTTTTTGTGCGAACAAAATTTGAGTTTTCGATTTTTTAAGAAAACTCACAAAGTCGTCATGACCATCTTGTAGGGCCATCAAAAAGTAACGGTTTTCTTTTCTTGACCTTTTTCATATCATGCTTTATTTGGCTTAAACTGTTAATTTTCGCTTTTTTGGGGGGATATTGAAAATGCTATATCTCTGAAAATTTTGCTTCCATCGATAAACGTCATGAGGATAAATTGTATTAATTTTTTAGTACTATGAATAGCCGTCCATGGAACTTCTCAATTTTGAAAAAAATGGTCTAAGCAATTTTGAAAATGCTCTAACTTTTTTCGTTTCTATCCAAAATAGCTAATTAACGAACTCGATTTTTCTTTTTGGTCCCTGAAACTGTGTGCCAAAGCACAATCCAATCCGCTTAGTCTTTGAAAAGTTATGCGACATACAGACGACGACAACGACAGACAGACAGACACCGACGTAAAAACTATTTTTTCTGACTCAGGGGGCCTCAAAACGTCGAAATTTAATGGAATCCACGAAAGTCATTTTTCACATAAAATCAATACCTTCTCATTATGATGAGAATGTAAAAAATACCACCATACTGAAACATAATTTAAGAAAAACGACCGTCTCAGTCTAAATCCACGATTGCACATTAAAACCCAAGCCGAATCTACCCGAGATAGCCTCAAACTAATTCCTGCATCAATGGCGTAGTCAAAAAAAAAATTACCCCTGTTTTTTCTTTCGACGTTTGCAATTGTTTATAAAAATTTATTTAAACAAATTACCAAAAATTTCTTTATTTCGAAAAACAAATAGCGGCAATCGATTCTACGGGAAAAATTGCAAAAAAACCTCTATGGAACCTTTTTGTCAGAGTTCAATTTGTTGGTGTAAAATCATTATAAACAATTTCAACCTGTGCGAGTGATACCAAACCCGTTGTATCCCAAGCCCAATCTGGCCGAGATAGCCTCAAACTAACTACTGCATCAATGGCGTAGCCAAATAAAAAATTACCCCTGTTTTTTGTTTTGACGTTTGCAATTGTTTATAAAAAGTTATTTAAACAAATTACCAAAAATTTCTTTATTTCGAAAAACAAATAGCGGCAATCGATTCTACGGGAAAAATTGCAAAAAAAACCTCTATGGCACTTTTTTGTCAGAGTTCAATTTGTTGGTGTAAAATCATTATACACAATTTCAACCTATACGAGTGATACCAAACCCGTTGTACCCCAAGCCGAATCTGGCCGAGATAGCCTCAAAGTAACTATTGTATCAATGGCGTAGCCAAAAAAATTACCCCTGTTTTTTTTCTTTTGACTTTTGCAATTGTTTAAAAAAAGTTATTTAAATAAAATACCAAATATTTCTTTATTTCGAAAAAAACTAATAGCGGAAATCAATTCTACGGGAAAAATTGTAAAAGAAACCTTAGCACATAGCTAAAAAAAATTTTTGTTGTTGTTATTTTTTTGTTATTTTTTTATTTTTTTTTTTTATAGTTTGATTTGTTGATTCATCAAACTCTTGTTGGGACAATATTGTTTTCAATTATAACTTAGTCTCCTAATGGAGCTCTCACCTTTTCATAACTGATTCTGTAAAATGTTTACGAATGATTTTTTCTGTGATCTTTGCAAAGATTGATGTTGCACTTTACACAATAACATTCAGTCCTGACGGAGCATGTGTCCGTTTCACATTTTTTACGTTCTCTAATTCGTATCTCATGTTCTTCAGTCGAAGTATGACTGGTTTTCTGTCGTTTTGGTCGATGTGAATTTTCAAACTTTTGAATGCAATATTCACAAACTTCTTCCACAATATTTTTTGAGCCTTTTTTTTCATCTGGATGAAGTTTGTTATATACAGGGTGTTTTTTTTAACTTGAGACAACGAAATATCTAAAAATCATACGCATCCTGTAAAAAAAAATATCGATGAAGATAACTCTTTAGTTTCGAAGGGGAAAACCGACTTTGAACAAAATTTACCCCACTTTGATTTGCCTGGGGGGGGGGGGTGCCCCAGGAGACATGGGAGTAGGTTTTTTTTTTTGGCGAATCGAAAAAAATTCTTCAAATAAAACTTATGTATTTCATGAAGGAGAATCTGAATCTGCGATAAAAAATTGGGATTCCCATTTAAAATTACAAAGTTGCCCCCCTCCCTGCCTCCTGAGGGGGTGGGGCGGGGTAAATTTGTTCAAAGTCGCTTTTCCCCCTCGAAAATAAAAAGTTTTTATTCAGGATATTTTTTCACAGGATGCGTATTTCTTGAGATATTTCGATGTCTCAAGTTAAAAAAAACACCCTGTATAACAGTGGGATTAGCTAACGAAGCTTGAATGAGTCGCATAAATAGACACCACGTCCACTTTTTACTTCGTATCGTAGGCATGAGTGCATTGCAATGCTGGTCGTAAAGATCAACTCCGCCCATGTGCGTGTTGTACTTTGAAAATGCTTGTTAAAAGAGAATTTTTTGTTTTGATTTTTCATGCCATATTTTCATTTCAACTTTTGGTTCGTCTCCGTATTCAGTTGAAAGAACTGATACGGGTTTCGAGTCCATGACTGTGATGTAGTTGAGTTTCGAATTTTCTTCGTGGACTGACATTGTAGTTCCTCTGTCCGCTTTTTTTGGCATATCAATCTTAGTTTTTACACGATTTTGACGAACTGTCCCTGTTGCCGCTAATCCAATCTTTTTTAAGTGAATCATCAGATCGGGAGAAGTGGAAAAATTATCAAAAAATAAATGGTATTGTTTGAGGTCTTCTTTTTTAACAGTTTCCAATAAATTTTGCAGTAAATTGATGACCACTCTTGATCCTAAACAAACTCAAACTAAAGGATTTCTATCATCTGTACCCGATTTGCCTGTATATATATCGAGCTCATATATATATCCGTCAGAAGAACAGAGTGCCCATAACTTTATCCCAAATCTGATTGGCTTTTTTCTAATGCACTATTTGATGCTGAATTTTCCAAAATATTTGACCATCATTTCATGAATTGATAAATTGAAATCAAAATAACCATATCTTTGACAATTTTCTCGAAATAAATCAAACAAATATCTGATTTTCCAGACCTTGTCATTCTCATCTTTATCTTGAAACTTATAAAACCTAATGAATTTTTTGATTCTGACCAACTTTTCTCTTGGCATCAGTTCTTTTATAATGGGACACTGCAAAAGCCGCTTGCTGGACCAATAATCAGACTGTCTTTTTCTTGAATTGACAATGGTAATCATATTGATCACGATGAATCGTTCCAGATCATTATTAGTCAATTCGAAATTATTTTCAGAAGTAGCTTCAATTATGTGATTTTTCATTGAACGAGAAAAAAATAATTCAAATAATTCTAGTGAATTTTTTTAATGCAAGGATGAAATCGAAGAAATATCTAAAGTATCAAAATCAGAATCTGAAAGATTATTATATTTCCACTCGTTATCACGCCAATCGTACTCATGATTAGTTTCTAATAACTTTTGTCTACTGTTATAAGAACTTTTTATTTGCTCATAAGATCCTAAAGGAAGATCATGAGACGTAATATCTTCCTGTTGGTCACTGCTGGAATCTCCATCCGAATCTGAGCTCTCGTGCTCAGTGGGAAGAAACGCAATATCAACATATTGATTATCTTCGATCTCGTCAGTATCCATCATATCAGACAAATCCCTAACTCTTCGCCTCGACATTGTAATAAAATATTATAGTTGCAATGGGTGTAATAGTTTTATATCAAAATTATTCTATTTTCCCCAAATGGCTCCAAACCAAAACTGTCAAATAACCGCGAATAATATATGCGTCAGAATTACGTAGTCAACTTATGTTTCAAATAATTAGAGATAATGGTGATTATTACAAATAAACTTATGATTATTAGAGATACAAAATTGGAATGTGATAATTACAACTTCGTGTACTAAAATTGTATTTTCATGTTGCTATTGGTTCATACTTAGTTAAAAAATGTTCAACGTTTCAATTTAGCTTACGATACATACTTACAAATGTACGAAGTACACAGTACTACTTAAAAATTTACGAAGAGTGCCTAGAGGTTTCTTTCACAATTTTTCCCGTAGAATCGATTGCCGCTATTAGTTTTTCGAAATAAAGAAATTTTTGGTAATTTGTTTAAATAACTTTTTATAAACAATTGCAAACGTCAAAAGAAAAAACAGGGGTAATTTTTTTTTGGCTACGCCATTGATGCAGTAGTTAGTTTGAGGCTATCTCGGCCAGATTCGGCTTGGGATACAACGGGTTTGGTATCACTCGTACAGGTTGAAATTGTTTATAATGATTTTACACCAACAAATTGAACTCTGAAAAAAAAGCGCCATAAAGGTTTCTTTTGCAATTTTTCCCGTAGAATCGATTGCCGCTATTAGTTTTTCGAGATAAACAAATTTTTGGTAATTTGTTTGAATAACTTTTTATAAACAATTGCAAATGTTAAAAGAAAAAACAGGGGTAATTTTTTTTTTGGCTACGCCATTGATGCAGTAGTTAGTTTGAGGCTATCTCGGCTAGATTCGGCTTGGGTTTTAATGGGTTAAGAACACCTCATTAAATTCCTTTTTAAAAAAATAGCGATAGCTACCTGGTCTGATGCAAGCCACAGCTCAACCCTGCGTGGTGCTGGTTATAATTTTGCGAGAATATTTGCGATAATATTTCACGACCGAGGAACGCTATAGGCTTCGCCCGTTTCAACTAAGGATCATCGTGTGATGATTTATTATCCAATGTCATAATTCTATTATCCCGCGCGTCTCTTGATTTTAGCGGTAACGATTTATTATCCAATGACATAATTCTATTCTAACCGCGCTTTTCCTGATTTTGGCGGTAACAATTTATTATCCGATGACATAATTCTATTCTAACCGCGCTTTTCCTGATTTTGGCGAGAACGATTTATTGCCCAATGCGAGAAACCCATTGATCCCGCGTTGAGACGATATAAATCGTCTCAACGACTTTCTCTTGTCACGCTATGACGAGGAGCGCGCGGCGAGTCTTTTTCATTCGTATTCGGTCTTTAAGTTCGAACACATATGTTCTGTATTAAGCGGGGATCCTGCTTTAAGAGGCCTAAAAAAGCGTTTTGGGGCGATTTTTTTAGGACAGAAAAAATAAGCAGGACAGCAATTGGACTCCTCAATTGGCGGGAAAGATGGAACTCCTAATTTTCGTCGGAAATGAAAAACCAAAGAAAATTTTAATTTTCATATATTTTTCTTTTATGTGAACTAAGAAAAACCGGAAAAAATTGTGAAATAAAAAATTTTTATATTTCGAAATTTTTTTTCATGAATATTTTTAGTTCAAATAGAAGAGAATGCAAAACTGCAGCTAACAAGCCTTGGTTCGTTTTGATTAGTAGTCTAGTTTTCTTGCAATCCACTTTTATGAATTCAAAATATTGTTTCGGAGGACCGTTGAACCTTTACAGGTACACAGTTCGGAGTTATTAGACCGAGGAGTGGAGCGCGCGCTCCATCTGCCCGAGCGCTCGTATTAGGTATTTTCACTTAAACCACCAGCTAACTTCACTTCGTTGAGTGCTGAGGGGAAAACAATTGACCAAATGCATGGGACAAAACTTTAATTCTGTAATATCTTCGTAATGAATAATAATTATTACCATTTTACTATTTTATTAAATAGTTCTTAAAAAATAAAAAGTATTTACCAAATACACTTATATATAAAAGATTAGTTTTTACGAAGATATTAGCAACATAGGGCAAAAATGGACCGAATCTCATGCATTTGGTCCAATGTTTTCCCCTCAGCACTCAACGAAGTGAAGCTAGCTGATTGTTGAAGTGAAAATACCTAATACCTGCTCGACACCCCACCCATCGCAATTAGTACTGTATCTTTGAAAATACTAGGAATTAGCCTCTAAAACTTCAAATACATATTCTTAGATATATTAGGAATAGATTTAAGCAATAAAAAAAATCGATTTTTTGAGCCTTCTAAAGCAGGATCCCCCCTTAAGAGTGATTGAATATACCATTATTGTTGCTTCGTATCTCAGTGCTACTTATTTGGAAAGGCCCGTCCCTTTCATACTTCTGAAAGGTTATGGACCCGGCACGCTTCCACTGCGCAGGAGAAACCGTTTTTTCCTACAGTGAAGTTTTCTGCCTAGTTAAACGAAAGAGGAGAAACGGATTTCTCAAAAGTGAAGTTTACTGTCTGGTTAAACGAAAGAGAAGAACGGATTTCTCAAAAGTGAAGTTTTCTGCCTGGTTAAACGAAAGATGAGAAAAGGATTTCTGAGACGTGAAGTTTTTGTGCCTGATAAAACAAGGGCTTTTCTTTGCATGGTAAGTTGAAGGAGCCAGCAAGAGTATGGTGAGCTCGGACGTAGAGATGACTGAGAGAAGGAGCGAAGCAGAGGAAGTACCAAGTTAGTAAAATAAAGAAAGTTTTTTTGTGTGTTAAATTGCCGAGAAAAACGAGGCGCGAGTTTCTTTTGTACAAAGTCAAGGTGCGAATGGGGGCGTGACTTGTACATAAAGGTGAGATCGTTCGGAGTCAATTTATATGAGGTGTGTCTTCAATTATACGAGGGTCCGTTTCGGGAGCGCAGGTAAAGGACCCGTTGACCGAGGGGATTTTGTTTATAAACAAAAGGGATTCATTCACTCGTATGCCCGCATCTACTCGAATAAAAGCATAGTGTTTATATATAAATGGTGACTTTTATTGTTGCACGTGTATGTGCGTGTGTATATCTGCACTTCAAATATAAAGAGATGAGAACTTAAAGGTGGCATTTTTCAGTCTTTGCGGATATGAAGAGTCTGTGATAAGATTGATTTTTCGTCTTTCCCAAAATTTTAGGAACTCTCTATGCTCTGCTTCTCCAGCTTGCTCCGATTATAAGAATACATTTCAAGTATTCAATAGTTCGAGGCATTGTGTCAAGTGCTGCATCAGGACATGCATTTCTAAGGTTTCGGTTGTAGTCAGCTTTTCTTAACAATTTTCTGCATGCATTGCCTTCAAATACCTCTCCATGATAATTCTTTGATACTAACGATACTTAAAGGCCACAAAAGAGCTTTCGCTAGACCGAAAAGGTGCACTAGACCATTCCAAAACAAATGGCTAACAAACCTTTGTAATATATAAAGTTCTGGAATTGTACATTTATCAAGAATCAACAAATCGTCTTTTTCTTTGAAAATTGGCTCATTTATAGTACTGTGGCAGTTCTTAGCTAACTTTTTATTTTGGCCAAGAGAAATAAACTTGTCATAATCTTTTCTCAAATCACCATATGTTTTAAGAGGTAAAACTTCCAGTTACTTGGACACATGATTTTCGTTAGCAAATTTCCTTATATCTTGAAGGCCAAAAAAGCAATAAGGACAAGGATACATTGACGCTGCCGTTTGTTCTTTATTCACGACCAGTAATATCTTGAAATCAGAGACAAATTTGAAAGAAATATGATTAATGTTCACTAAATTGAATAGATAGATTTCTTCGACGTCAGGTATTATATAGAGAGTTTCTAAAATTTTGGGAAAGACGAAAAATCAATCTTATTACTAACTCTTCATATCTGCAAAGACTGAAAAATGCCACTGTTGAGTTTTCATCTCTTCATAATTGAAGTGTCGATATAAATAGTGATAATCTCTGTGAATCTGAAAAGACTTATATTTCTTTTTGTGTTAACAAGTCATAATGTATTTATCTTTATTTATTTTTGTTTAACATATTATATCGAAATTATTATTATTTCTGTTTGTCAATATATATTATTATGTTATTAATACGTATTTATTATTATATTTTCTGATGTAAAAAAGAAGACATTATTTTTATAAACGAAATTAATTCCGAATTTATGCTGTACTTATTGAAATATATATCAATTTTTAAATAATTTGAATAAAAATCTTATTTCTAAAATATCTTGAAAAAAGGATCAGATCAGATTTTGGGAGGGTGATTTTCTAGCATTTAGGGTCATTACGAAGAGATCCCCGCAGCTTTTTTTTTAGCTACGTATCAGGCAAACTTTTTTTCCGTATATAAACACCGTGAGCATATAAAGTTATTCCTCTATTTGCAGATAAAAATACGATTCACCTTCAGAATGAAGGGAATGTGAATATTGACTCTTCTCTACTTTTTCAACGACTGTCAGTCATTTTCCGGAGCGATGATGAATTAGCTCGTCGTGCTTTAGCTCACGAACTAGCTCCTTTCCCTTTATGTCTTTTTGATAAGAAAGGATTAATCCTGCTTCTATCAACGCCAATCTTTTTCTATCACTCAGTTAATCTAAACTCCCTTTATCTTTTTCAATCTCCTTTCCCCTATCTCTTCTTATCCTCGATCTATCTATGTCAATCTTTTTCTATCTTTTTGTCTATATAAATACAGGGCTTTCTTTTCCAATCTTCTTTTCTCTATCTCATCCTATCCTGCTTCCATCAACGTCAATCTTTTTCTATCTCTCAATTAATCTAAACTCCCTTTATCTTTTTCAATCTCCTTTTCCCTATCTCCTCTTATCCTCGATCTATCCGTGTCAATCTTTTTCTATCTTTTGGTCTATATAAATTCACGTCTTTCTTTCCCAATCTTTTCTCTATCTCATCCTATCCTGATTCTATCAACGGGAATATTTTTCTATCTCTCTATCAATCTAAACTGTCGTTTTCTTTTTCAATCTCCTTTTTTCTATCTCCTTTCATCCTTCATCTATCCACGTCAATCTTTCTCTATATTTTTGTCAATCTAAATTCACGTCTTTAATTTCAGATCTCCTTTTCTCTATCTCACCCAATCCTGATTCTATCAACGGGAATATTTTTCTATCTCTCTATCAATCTAAACTGCCGTTATCTTTTTCAATCTCCTTTTTTTTATCTCCTTTCATCCTTCATCTATCCACATCAATCTTTCTCTATCATATCCTATCCTGATTCTATCAACGTCAATATTTTTCGATCACTCTATCAATATAAACTCCCGTTATCTATTTCAACCTCCTTTTCTCTGTCTCTTCTTATCCTATATGTATTCTCGTTAATATTTGTCTATCTCTCTGTCAATCTAAATTCCCTTCTATCTTGTTTAGTATCCTCTCCTCTGCCCCCTCGTATCCTACATCTTTCAATGTCTATCTTTGTATCGCATTCTCTCTTTTTGTCAATATTAATTCACGTCTATCTTGTTCAACGCCGTCTTTTCTATCTAATCCTATCCATTATCTATCCACGTCAATCTTTTTTTTATCTCACTGTCAATCTAAATACCCTCTTCTCTATCTCGTCCTATCCTTTATCTGTCCATGTCAATATTATTCCATCTCTGAATTAGTCCAAATTTTCATCTATCCTTTTCAATCTCCTTTTCCCTATCTCATTGTATCATACATCTATCAACGTCTATCTTTTTCTATATATTTTTCTATATGAATTCACGTCTATATTTTTCAATGCCCTCTTCCCTATCTCATCCTATCCTTCATCTATCCACCTCAATATTTTTCCATCCCTGAATCAATCTAAATTTCCATCTATCTTTTTCGATCTCCTCCTCCCTATCTCATTGTATCATACATCCATCCATGTCTATCTTTTACTATCCATTTTTCAATCTTAATTCACATGTATCTTTTTCAATCCCCTCTATCTCATCCTATCCTGCATCTATCTACGTCAATCTTTTTCTATATCTCTGTCAATCTAAAGTTGCGTCAATCTTTTTCAAACCCCTCTTATTTTATCTCATCTTGCCATTTATCTATACTCGTCAATATTTACTATCTCTCAGTCAATATAAATTCCCGTCTATCTTTTCTAATCTCATCTTCCCTATCTCATGTATATAATTTTCTATCTATTTTTCAATCTAAATTCACGTCTATCTTTATCCATCCTCTATTCTCTGTCTCAGCTTACCCTGTATCTATTTAAGTCCAAGTTTTTCTATCTCTGTTAATCTCAATTCCTTTCTATCGTTTTTAATCTCCTCTTCTCTATCTCATCCTATAATACATGTAGCAACGCATATCTTTTTCTATCTCGTCGTTTGTCTAAACGATACGGATAGGAAAAGATAGAATTATTGTATCTCTATCTTCTGTAACCAGAGACCCTTATCCTTTCCTTTCCTTCATTCTATCCCTTTAATATAAATTTTATTCTTTGTCTATCTCTTTTTCTGTCTTCCGCAATTGACTAGTCTTATCATTTTCTATTCTAATTTCATTGACCACGCACCAGAAAGATACCGTGGCGTCAATTTAGATTGAAAAATATATAGAAAAATATAGAAGTTCATAAAGTAGGACACGACGCAGCAGAGGAGGGGATACTAAACAAGATAGAAGGGAATTTAGGTTGACCGATTCCGTTTCGTTAAGAAAGACTTCTCTACTTTGAATATGGCATTGACTGACAACGAAAAGCGTTTTATTTACCTTCGTGAGGCATTAAAACCACTGAATAGAAATATTTATGCCACTGCTCTCGGTATTCGCAGAGAAAACAAAAAATTAAATACTTGTGGAGGATAGCTCGCCAAGAATGTACCTGTTGAACATCCAATCTGTTGAAGGACTACAATAGCAACTACTCTCTAAGTCCATTATGCATTTGATAATTTTTTCTAGTCCATCATTAGCACTATTTTTTGCTTATGCTGCTTCTACATAGATAAATATCTGTCATATTTTATATATTGCTGCATACTGGCCATTCTGGATACTGTGCCTTCTGAAGTTGAATATCAAAAATTTTGTATTTTTTACTGCGCTAATTCAGCCTTGCACTGCCGCTATAAATTGACCTTTCTTATAATATTTTTATACATCACGAGCTTTATGATGCTTATTGCATTTCTAAATTTTAATTCTTTATGTGCCTTGTTCCCTTTTTTCAAATGTAATCAAGTGAACTAGATTTTGTTGGTTATTACTCTCTGTTACTTTAGTTTCGCGGAATGGAAACTTTAAATATTTGTCACGTTAACGCTCAGTCTTTACCTGCCCATTACCTTGAATTTAATCATCACTTTATGTCCTGTTCCTATCATATCATAGCCGTATCCGAGACCTGGCTCACGCCTAACATTTCTTCGAGCCTCGCGCCACTTGATCATTACACAGTTTTCCGCAGAGATAGAGATGAGAAAAGAGGATGTTGGGTCTGTCTCTATATTCATGAAAGATCAAAGGGTATACAGATGGGAGTGGGTCCTCTTCCCAATTACCCTACTGCTGAATACCTTTTTATCAAGGTATTCTCGCCTCAGGACAGTGTGTTGGTAGATGTAATTTACAAACCTCATAACGCCTCCTACGACAGGGAACTTGAGGCTGCGTTTTTGACCTTATGCCCAATTATAATAACATTGTACTTATCAGTGACTTAAACACAAATCTTAATGCTACGAACAATTTAACTCACTATTTAAAATCAGTAGTGTTGTCTTCCGGATTTTCTATAGTTCCCCAAGATACCACCACCACACTGATCATTCTAGTACATGGGTTGACTTGATGATTGTTGACGATTTAGACAAGGTGATTTCTTCTACTCAACACTCAATCTCATTCCTCTCAAACCATGATCTTAGCAGCATACAATACCAGTACTCCTTTATTCCCTCCTCTAGTGTAACTCCTCTGTCCACACGCAATCTTGAAAATATAAATGAAACTGAATTTCTTGAGCACCTCTCTACTTATGACTGGAATAGCATTTTTACTGAAAAGGATATAA
>CAKNWW010074261.1:0-10206 GCA_932074435.1 Andricus kollari
TCTTTTTAATTCTTTTGTATTCTCTAAATTCTTTTGAAATCCTCTAAATTTTTTTTTTAATTCTGTAAATTCTTTTGAAGTTTGTGAATTCTTTTTCACTCTGTGAATTCTTCCGAATTTTCTAAATTCTTCTTAATTCTTTGAATTCTTCTTAATTCTGTGAATTCTTACGCTATGCTCTGAATTCTCTGAATTGTTTTAAAATTTTCTGAACTCTGTAAACTGTTTTGAATTTGTTGAATTCACGATATCACTGAATTTTTAAGATGTTTTTTAATCATCTTGAAATCATTAGAATACACGCTAAAAGTTTTTTTTCTTAATATTTTTGAAATGTTTATAAAACACCATGAATGGATCTTAATTTCTGTAAGTCTTTTGTATTCTATGAACTCTCCTGAATTATTCTGAATTCTCTGATAATTTTTGAATTGTCTGAATTCTGTGACATATTTTAAATTCTATAAATTCTTTTATATTATCTACATTTTTTAAGATTATCTAAATTTATTTTGAATTCTGTGGATTCTTTTAAAATCCTTAAATTCTTTTGAAATCTGAATTCTTCGGAAGTATCTGAATTCTTTTAAGTTCTCTAAATTCTTCTGAATTCTCTGAATTGTTTCGAAATTTTACCCTGAATTTGTCGAATCCTCACGATATCGCTGAATGTTTTAAACATGTTTTTTAATTATCTTGAAATCATTAGAATACACGTTGAATTACTTTAACTTTCTTCGAATATTTTATATCCTGAAGAATTCTACAGAATTCAAAACACTAGAAGGAATTCAAAATAATTCAATGCGTATTCTAAAGATATCGAAAGAATTCAGAAGACTATTTGAATACAAAATATTTCAACGAATTCAAAAGAATTCAGAAGAATTGAGATAATACGACAGAACTGTGGAAATTCAAAATAATTAATGGTTTATTGCAAAGGTTTTAAGAGAGTTCAAAAAAACTTCAAAAGAAGTTAAAGGAGTACATGTGGATTCTAGGAATTCATTTGAATTCTACAGAATATAACATGCTCGATGGAAGTTAAAATAATTCTACGTGTATTCTAAAGATTTTCAGAGAATTCAGAAAATTCAAAAGATCTGAAAGAGTTCAAAGTAACTGGAAATGTTTTCAAATAATTTAAAGATAATTAAAAATCATTAAAATAATTCAGTGGTCTCGTAAGAATGAAAAAATTCAGAACAGTTCAAATAATTCAGAAAATTTCAAAAGAATTCAGATAATTAAAAAAAAAAGACAATACAAATTAATTCATAGAATTCTAAATATTTCAGAGAATTGGAAAGAATTCAGACATTTCAAAATTTATAAGAGAATTTAGAATAATTCAGGAGAGTTCAAAGAATACAAAAGACTTTGAGAAAGTTAGAACAATTCATGTTGTATGGTAAAGATTTCAAGAAAATTAAAAAAAAATTTAATTCTGAAGAATTCGTTTGAATTCTACAGGAGTAAAAATATTCAAAGAAAGTTAAAATAATTCAACATGTATTCTAATGATTTCAAGATAATTGAAAAAAGGTTTAAAAAATGCAGTAACACCGTGAATTCAACAAATTCAAAACAGTTTAAAGAGTTCAGAAAATTTTAAAGCAATTCAAAGAATTCAGAATAAATCAGGGAATTCAAATAATTTGGAAGAATTCAAAGAATTCGGAAGAAATCAAAGAATATAATAGTGCAAATGAATTCACAAACTTCAAAAGAATTCACAGAATTAAAAAAAAATTAGAGCATTTCAAAAGAATTTAGAGAATACAAAAGAATTTAAAAGGAATTTAAATAATTCAAAGGCATTCACAGAGTGCGAAAGAATACACAAACTTCAAAGCATTCGCAGAATATAAAAAAATTATAGAATTTCAAATTAATTTAGAGAATACAAAAGAATTCATATGATTCAAAATATTTCAGAGAATTTGAAATTCAGAGAATACAAGAGACTTGGAGAAATTCAAAATAATTTATGGTGTACTGTAAAGGTTTCAAGATAATTGCAAAAAACTTCAAAAGAATTCAAAGGAGCAAAAGTGAATTCTAAGAATTCGTTTGAATTCTACAGAATTAGAAATACTCGAAGGAAGCGAAAATAATTCAACGTGTATTTTAAAGGAAAAGATATTTTATAACAATCTCGTCTCTCAGTTGCCGTGTGAAGTTGCTTCATTGATATTCACAACCTCCTGCAAATTTAAAATTACGCACACACCCTCATCAGTGACACATGGACTGCCGTTCATCTAACGCATGCTTCCAATTGGATAATATTTAATTGTTAATTACTCCGTAATTATTAACTTTATAACAAATTTTTATTATTATTTTCAACTCAATTTTTTATGAGGAATTCAAAAATATAAAAATGTACCTTGAGTACTGGGACACCCTGTATTTTATTTAGCTGAGAACTTTTATTCTAAATCAAGAATTTCAATTGTTATTAACAAATAATTTACACAATTGTATTATATTCGTAATTTTGATGAATTAAAACATTTTTTTACTCATTGCCATACTAGAATTCAATGAGTTCAAAACAGTTTTTTGATTATAAAAATTGAGATATTGAAAAGTTATTTACATATGACATTTGTTAATAAACATTTGGATTTTTGATTTAGAATAAAAATGCCCAAGTAAAAATATTGTTTTCTATAATAAAAGAAAATTCTAACGCAATTGTTTAAATGATTTGTTAATAACAATTGAAATTCTTGATTTAGAATAAAAGTTATCAGCTAGATAATATAGAAGTCATCGGCCAGTAAGGCTTTGTGAAAAAATAATATTTTTCTGTAAAAACACACGAATATAATGCAATTGTTTATATAATTTGTTAATAACAATGACTAATACTTATTCCTAATAACATTTTTAATGTGAAATAACATTGTGGTGTATTTAAAGATGATTTTTCATGAAGAGAAAATATTTAATTCTATAAAAGTTCTATAAATGTATATTTGTTTATAACAGCAAAATTTTTGCTTTAATCATTTATTCTTATGATATTTGTAGATGTGCATCAATTTATATTGATTTCTGTTGTACTTTTTTTGGATTACACGAAGATAAATAATAATATATTGGAAAATATGATTTTTTTTCGAAATGTTTAATAACATAACATTTAACACAAAATGAACATTGAAATTCGGTCTGGAGGGATTGATGCAGAATTTTGTGCAGAGTATTTTCTTTTTTTTAGCTTTAAAGTCGACCAAAAATTACGACCTTTAACTTATTTTTCCGCGAAAATCCATTTCTGAACAACTATGCGTGGGTTAGAAGGGGTTCCGTAGGATTGGTGGAGTCATGTTCTTTAGGTTGGGTTTTGTTAGAAAAGTGGGGTCCCGAGAGATAGGTGGTGTCCTATGGATCAGTCTGACTTGGGTGGGTCAAGTGACATAGTTAATTGATCAAATTTATTTTTTTCCATGCAACTTTTTCACGAGATTATTTTAAGATACACGTATTGGAAATAAAAGGCATTCTTGTATTTTAGGGGAAGAACATTGTTGAAGGGTTTACAAAAAAATCCATGTATTTTATTAACTCTTAGTTTTATTCGCTTGCATTTCATCCGATACCTTTAAAGATAAAATGGCATAATTTTTTGCCTCGGTAAAGGCTTTTACGGTCAAAGGTTGGATTTCATCGCAAGGTAATCTCAAGGTTTTCATATTTCGAACTAAAAATGGATCTTGACCTTGAGGCGTGTCTGCTTGAGATTGGAATATTTTTATGATTGAGTCCATCCAGCTTAGAGCGTTGAAAGAATTCGAAACCATTTTCTAAAAATAAATATATACATATAAATTGAAAAAATATGTAATAGACAACAGTTTGCCAGTTATTTTTAAAATAAAATATTTACCCTTGGGACGCAACATTTGGCTCTGATATATTTTTTGCTAAAAACAATAATTAATATCGGAAGATCGGGGCAAATTTTTTCCAATTTTTTTAATGGCACATCATTGATAGAGGCATCACTTGATTGCATACAGTGGATGATAAACGGCATATTCGTAGATTTTTGTAGTTTTCTAATTTCTGTCTCCAGACCGTCCCTTAAAATTGAACAAATGTATCATTATGTCCCTAAATTCTTGCAACCAAAGACTTTAAATTCTCTGAAATTCACTTGTACTTTGGAAATTAAAGTTTTAACTTGCATGATTAAAAAATTATAGTTCTAAAATCATGAAAAATTTACCTAACGCTTGTTCTTCTCTGCAAAAGTATTGCCTTCGACAAATTCGAAAGTCTCGATTGACACTCACGATAATCGACATACGAAATTAAAATTTTATCGCCCTTTTCCATCAGATTACGTTGAATATCATGGATTTCAGAATCTAATTCATCGCATAGTGTTATTTTAGTCTTAAACTCTTCTTCCAAATTTTCTACTCTATTTTTCAAGTTCTTTCCTGCAATTTTAGCTAATCGCATTAAAGGACCAGCAGCTGCTTGAATATTAACGCTAACAGCTCCTTGCGACTTGAGATATAAAATACAAAAATTGTCCAGGGAGCCAGTCCTGTGAACGTGAGTTCCACAGCATGCTTCTCTAAAATACAAAAAAGAAATAACAATTAAAGTTTCACTATAAATTTCATTTTTATTGTTCTATAAGGTATACCAGGATTGAAACAAACTTCAGAGATAAAAAATAGTATCAATAGTGGTATAAAATTTGAAAAATAGTAGCAAAATAGCGGCATGAAATTTGTTAAATGATAAAATAATATGTATATAAATCATACAGGCCTCAGATCAACTAGAATGCTTTTAAAAAAATCGGAAAAGTGACAATAAATTTTGAAACATTTATTTCTTTAGGAATACGGAGTAAAAGTTTTCATAAATAACTACAATTAATAATATTGCTTCCTCATAGAGGGAGGTTTGTAATGACATAATTTTCAAATATACGTTTTAAAAATATTTTTATATAATGCGACCCCAGGAGCTTGAATATAACATTGTTAAAAAATGTACGTGTGTGTGTGTGCAACTTTTTTCTGTTCACCATATCTCGAAAAGTAAAAGAGCTACGATCATGAAATTTGGATGACGTGTAACTCCGATTGATATCCAGGTCTGATAGGATTTTGAGCTAGATCGACCATTTAGAAGTAGTTTTTTTTTGCGTTCAGAGATTTATAAAGAAAAGTGTTACCTTGTTTATATAAGAAAAACTTTTTTGATATTCAAAGTACAATACGATATCTAGCGTATTTGTTCGCGTCTCTGAGACGCATTGATCCAGCTATTTTTGAAACTTGTATGACCTACCAGTTCCGATTTATGAAGTTTCAAAAAGTGGTTTATTCTGTTTATACAAGAAAAACTTGTTTGATATTCAAAAGACGACAATATTATATTCAGTGCATTTGTTCGTCTCCTCGAGACGCATCAATTGACCTGTTGATGAACCTTTTATGACCCACCAATACCGATTTATGAAGTTTGAAAAAAATGGTTTATTCTGTTTATATAAAAAAAACTTTTTTTATTTTCAAAACACGACAAGATTACATGTAGAGTATTTGTTCGCGTCCTTGAGACGCATCGATTGACCTATTGGTAAACCGGTTATGACCGACCAGTACCGATTTATGAAGTTTAATTAAAATTGGTGTATTCTGTTTATATGAGAAATACTTTGTTCATATTAGGAGTACTACAGTACTGTATCTGATTATATAATTGAATTTTGATTGATATAAGATAAACTTTTTTAAATATTGGAAATACAACTATAACGTATATAATATATTTGTTTGCATCTTCGAGACGCATAGATTGCCGAAATTAAGAACTTTTCATGATCTACCATAACCTACCAATATCGTTTTTCAATTTGTCAACAAAATTAGTTTACTTGTTTATAAGAGGATTTTTTCATATTGGAAATATAACAGTACTGCATTTGATGTAACTGTTCGCGTCTTCGAGACGCGTGGATTCATCTTTTGACGAACTTTCGAAGACCATTATTGAATAATCAATAGCTACTCAGAAAGTTTCAAGAAAAGTTACATTTTCTCTATGAGGTTTTAATTTGAAATATGAAACTACGGTAGGTTAGAAAGTTGTTCATTATAACAGAATATATCAATTGACATTTTGGTGGGCCCTCTGATTTTCTGAAAATAAAATTTGCAGAAGGACAGAAACATAAGCTTCAAAAATATTGAAAGTATCCACTTTTTCTGTTGTTAAGGAAAACCTCACTCTATGAGGAAGAAAAATGCTCATAAAATAAGCACAAATGTATACACTCATAGTGAACACATCCATAGTACTTCGCAGCCGTAAGTTTCTTTTTTTTAACGAAGAAAATTATATCAGAGGCTATACATATAGAGAAAAAAAATACAAAATAATTCTTTATATTCATATAATTGAATTAAAGAAAATGATATGTAGTGACTTGAATTTTGTTGTTTCTTGCATAAAATCCTATGGATTTGCAAATTATATAAGCACAAATTAAATAGTTAAACCAATTAAAATTATTTGTTTTTGTAGCTACAATGCATACAACAATCGAAGAAAATAGTATTATAAAGAAATTCCATATTATATTGACAATTTTGCATGTTATGGAGGTAGTTTGAATTTATAAAAGAAAGTTAATTTATAAAACTACTATTTTGTTATCATTTGATAAAATCTTGAACAAAACTTTTTAGTTCCATTTCTTATACCAGGGTTACTACATAATTTTGATTTCGAATAAAATCATTAAATGTCCTCCAAACACGATAAATTTAATTTTTAAGTATTTTTAAGCCCCGGGAATTGCTATTGTACATTGGATTATTTTAAACTAAATTAACTTCCTATTTTACGGAAGTCCTAGTACTCCACGCTTGACCGGTTAAACGTTTAAACAATTCGAATAATTTGTACGTTTAACCGTTTAGACATTTAACCTATAGAAAAGTGCATTCAGTTAAATTTTCCATCGTTTTCAACTTCTTTTTCTTGTATTTAAACTAACTTAGTTGGTTTCAAATTATATCTCTTATTTCGAAAATTAACCTGCAAAATGTAACGTTGTAAAGTTAGTGTAAATAAAAAAAGAGAAATTGAAAACGATGGAAAGTTGAACTGAATGAATTTTTCTACAGGTGAAATGTCTATAAACGGTTAAACGTAGTAATTTTTTAAATTTTCTTAACGCTAAACCGATCAGCTCGGAGCATTAGGACATCGGCAGCATAGCATTAGGACATTTATTATTCTTCAATGAAAGGATTAATTCACGTCTAAAACATTTGTTTCCATATATTTAATCTGATCAAATTGCACTAATTTCAAACGAGACAAGTTTATAGTTGAAATGCATTTTGAACTTGAGTTGCTTAACTTTTAAACTTTTCTTCGTGTAAAGTTTTTTTTTCAATTTGGAATCATTTTTAGGTTTGAATTTTGTTGTTGTAAAGTTAACATCTTGCGAAATCAAAAAATTTCAATTTTCTGTTCCGTTCTTTAATTTCAACTTCATTCTTTTCCAAAGTCAAATCTTTTCTATTTGAATTCTTATTAATTGAGAAAGAATTTCAAATTTGGATTTCTAATAGCAAATATTTTTTAAGGGAAAGTGAAGAAATAGTTACGAGAAAATAATGGCATCGCTAAAAAAAAGTGTCAAATAGGGTAAATAGTGGCGTGAGTCCGAGTATACTTGCTTCGATTTTAGAAGTGGACTCTCAATTTTGATGATTCTAATTCCTGTCTCCGGATAAATTTCCCCAGGTATCACAGTAAGATTATCCTCAGCCATCATTCGTGACATGTTGACAATTTTGGTTTCGACTAGTGCGTCAGAATTAATGCAGTCATTGACGAGTCCTTCTAATTCCACGACTCGTTTGTTAGTTAATTTTTGACCGAATAAACTGCACTCAAATGATAATTTATCTTTTTCAACTGAACTTCCTCGTTGACCTATAGCGGGTAAAACTTTACGTAGTGCTGCATTTAATAAATGGGCTGCTGTGTGATGTCTCATTGCACCTAATCTCCTTCTCGAATTTACCCAAGCTTGAGAATCTTCTCCGACTTTTAGACTAAAGTTTGATTCTTTTAGCGGAAGCTTTCTAAAAAATGTATATTTTGAAATAATTATTTAAACCAGTTTTCAATTCCTAATGGAAATTTAATTTCGATTTGAAGCCGCACCTGGAATCATTGTTGACAACATATCCCACGTGAAAAACATATCCACGAATTTTTCTCACTTCGCAGATATCAAACAGAAGGCTTTTAATCTGAATATATCCTTTATCAAAAGTTTGTCCTCCCTCTTTAACGTAAAAGGGAGTTTTATCCAAAAGAATATTAACTTCTTTTCCCAACAAATCATCCTTTTCAAGAATACAATCACTTTCTTCTGGAGATAACTTTAAATTACCTAAAATATGACAAAGGATAAACAAGTTCAGAACTATAATACAATTTTTTACACTCTTACAAGGTGACCACTGTCCACTCAAATCTAAAAGAAATTCATCGTCATTTGCTGGATCTCAAAAAGTTGTCTTTAAGTTTCCAAATTCAAAAATTGTAAGGTCTTGAGATCCAGTCGCTACCTTGCTTTACATAGAAGACATAAAAATGTACCATTAATAACTAGTCCCAACAACTTGCTCCTTATTGGTGGAAAAAAATATTCTTTACGATCGAAACTATAATCGTACTTTAGAGAATCGTCTGTTCTCGGTATTTTGAATCTTTCCAACAAGTCTAAAGATAATTCGCTTACTGGTTCTTTATATAGCTTCTCTTCCGTTTTAGCCCTTGAGCGTTCTTTAGTTTTTTTGAGATTTTCCTCAAAAGCACTCATCTCAAACTTTAGGGATTCAATTTTAGACAATTCGGATATTGTGGTTATACTTAATCCATAGGTGTCGTATAATTTAAATGCAAATTCTCCTGGTAAAGTTTCCATTTTTGGTCTAGGAATAATTTAATATTAGAGAGATAATTATTCCATTAGAATAGGATGAGTCGAAAAAAATTAACATTCTACCTTGATATGTTCTTTACTTTCCACTCGGCTTTTAAGGTCGTTTGAAAATCATTGTATCCTGGAATTAAGCCAGGAACCATGTAATCTGTGACTGCAGATAAGGCTGGGCGTTCTTTAACCATTTTCTCCCATTTTTTTCCTGACGTTTCTCGTAAGTCTTTCAAAACTTCTTCTTCGTATCGGATTATATTTTGAACCTAATGCCATTTGCAAAGATAATAAAATAATAGATAATAACACATCCATTGAATTTGAAAAAGACTAAATAATTTACTAATTCGTACTTGTTTCAAATTCCTGTGCAATTCTGGATAAGTTTCTCCCAGCATTTCTGCTACTCGAAAAGATAATTCGTTGAGTAAATCAGTTTTCCTAAAAGTCTTTTCGCTCACGTCCAATGCTTTTCGCAAAACTCTTCTCAGCTTTTGACTAAAAGTGATAAATATAATTTAAAACAAAAATTATAAATTGATTATGAACGTCAATTGGAATAAAAAGCATATTTATAACATAGAACAAGATTTTGAAAAAAGAGTAGAATAATATAGCAAAAATAAGCGTACTTTTGATCGGGTAAAACTCCATCAGCTAACGCAACAGTCACCATTCTTGAGTGATCGGCCAAAATTCGATATGCAGTATCAAGACCTTCTTTATCGTCAGATCCAAATTTACCTTTATACTTTGGAGCTTTTGAAGATTTCTCAATAGTCTCAAATAAAGGTACAAAAAGATCTGTGTCATAATTTGATTCCTTTCCTTGTAAAACAGCAACGAGTCTTTCAAAACCCATTCCTGTATCAACATGATGCTTTGGCAATGGAATTATTTTACCATTTTCAAGCCTGTAATTAATTGAATCTTTGATGTAAAAGAAATTTGAGTTTTAAATGCAATTTATACGATTTCAGAAAAAGTACATCCCAAAAATAATATAAAATTCTGAAGTTCTTATAGGTATTCGGTACCTCTCGTTCTGAATGAAAACTATATTCCAGAGTTCCATAAGATTTAGAGGCTCATCGCTTTTTTCACTGATGTGTATTTCTGTACAAAGACCACAGGGACCAGTTGAACCCATTTCCCAAAAATTATCCTTTGCGCCAAAAGCCAAAATTCGATTTTCA
>CAKNWW010074296.1:0-11596 GCA_932074435.1 Andricus kollari
TTCATGTTCTTGGTTAAATCCTTCTGCTTTTCATTTCTAATTCAAATCTTTACCTGGTTGAAATATGATCTATTATATTTTTCGTTGAGAATTAATCTATTTCATTGAAACTTCTACTACTTGGTCGAAAGTTGAAGTTCTTTGCTAAACAATAATTTTGTTATTGTAGATTCACCATATCTTTGGATAACAAATGTGTCCTTCTGGATTCAAAATTCATCTACCTTCTAAAAAGTTTATCTTTTTGGCTTGGAAATTGAACTATTTAGTTGAAAATGCAACAATTTGTGGTTGAAGTTTAATCTGTTGTGTTTAAAAGTACGACCATTTGGTTGTAAGTTCATTCCTTTTGCTCTAAAGCTGAACTATTTGATTGTAGATGGAACTGGTTGTTTGATAATGAATGTTTTGCTTGATAATTCAACTATTTAATGAGAAATTCATCTTTTTTGTTCGAAAATTCAATTTTTTTGTTGAAAATTTGGCTTTTTGGATTAAAAATTCAACTTTTATGGATTAAAAATTCATCTTTTATGGTAGAAAAATTCTTGGCTGATAATGCAACTGTCTTCAAAACAATTTGTCTTTCAAAAATTTCTCAAAATTGTCAAGTGAAAAATTGCCATTTTGGAAATGATAACGACTTTTTTGATGAAAACCAAAAGTATACTGTCAAACTACACGATTTATGTGCACCGATGGTTGAACCCGTGTGGAAAAAATTCGTGGCGCTGTACCGTTTCTGTCTAGTCCGCCTTGAGTCGACATTGGCGCGCTACAGGCTGACTGTCCAGTGGATAGACTGGTATTTAACGCTCGGATCGACTAGTTTCTACACAGATCAGCTATTTTGATAAAAAATAATAAATAATTAAATCATATAATTTTTTTTATGCCATAAAAGTCCAATATATAGATTTTGCCGTTAATTAAAAATATAAAAAAAGTGTTTGTAAAGAAAAAAATGAAGAAATGAATTCCCGCAAATCTCTTGTATATACGCCGGGTGTCGAACTTCTGATGTAATTTCCTATTATATTCTTGTAACTTTGTCCCGTCGCCTTAACACCTCGGCCATCTAAAAGTTAAATTTTTGTTCATTTTTTTCTGATATGAATTCCAATTCGTTACTTCCTAATATTTATTTCAATAAAACATGAACAATTTTCTAAACATTAAAAGTGCGTCTTGTTTGAATAAATCATTGCGAAAAATAAAGTTTGTATGATTTTACTTGCGATTAGGCTACGAAATAATGCTTGTTTATTATTCGAAATAATTAATACGTTAGGCTTAATTATAATTTGCGCAACAAATGAATAACTAAAATAAATTAAATAAATCATTTATAATAATATTTGATTTTCTGGAATATCATCAATATTATGCATAGCATTATACATATTAAGATTATTATAAATTCAGTATAAATTTATTATAACTTTACTATACCTTTTCTATGTAATTCAACTGAAAGAAAATGTTTTTAAAAATTCGTTAAGAAAATTGTTTTTAAGAATACAGTTCTTGTATTAAGATTTCGATCACCTTCAAAAATTACGGTTTACTATCTTAAATATGCAATAGTGTACAGTTAATTATTGCTTGAGAATTTGTGCAATTGTGTATTGTAATTTCCGAAATCTTTTAATAAAAAATGATTATTTTCTTAATTCAACACTGTAATTTTTGTTCAAGTCCAAACCGTGATTCTATCTAGAAACTAGCTAAAAAGTGGACAATCTTTATATATTCAAATTCGTAACGAACTACTAGATAGCGCCAAGACTGGGACTAGACGGCAGAAAGGTTTGAATCAAACACGTAGCAAAACTAGACAGCACCAGTGTAGCGCCAGGCTAGTATTGCGTGAATAGACAGGCTTGAGAAAAACTGTACTGGCTTTAGCATGATTCAAGACTGCCACGAAATTTTTCCACACGGGACGAAAGTGTGAAGTTTTCTTGCGATTTCAATGTGAAAAAAAATCATGAAAAACATTTTTTATCAACATTTTCATTTTTTTTGCATAAAAGCCGCCATATTTAATTTTCTGCACGTGACATTTCAATTTTGAGCTCAGATTCTAAAAGAGAATAGGGCAAGGAGGGGCAGCGCCGACCAGTTAACAGTCAATGATTTTTTTGAAGTTAATAAGATGTAGAATTGATCGATTTTTTTCTTCATTTCGAGTCCTACATTATTGTATATAATATTTCTATAATTAATTATTACATGAATAAAACAATGATTTAATAATTTAATTATTTCTAACAAGCTGTATTTCGTCGGCTTTGCCCCACACCGGAGGGCAAAGCCGACCGCAGCTTTTCATAAAAATCAAAACATTTGAAGATGGGAAAACATAATGGTTCGCGTCTGTGGTATTTTATGTACTGAAAAAATCACCTTTAAACATAGCCAGCAAGAAGAATAAGTTATTTTTAATCAAAATAGTGATAGCTGTAATATAAACTCTTATTCGTTGAAATTTCACTAGATACGGCTACGGGCAATGGTTTCTACCGTACCGACCGGATTGAAAATAATAATATTCAATAGTTTCTTGCATGTAGCCCAGAAGATAAGTGGCTCTTCTACAGTACCGATCACTTCTCATAACCTAAGAACTTTTGAACTATTATTTTCGTCGGGCTTCCCCCCCTGGTGAGGCCTCAATTATTTACGATATTTAAGATACCTTGGACTTGAATTACGTTCAATGATTATAATGAAATAATGTGATATTATTTTATTTGTCAAAATAACAAATTTTCATACTTTAAGTATTGCCATTAATGTTGAAAACTTTATATTTTTGCCAGCGAATCTTCCATTCTTTCGTTGTCAAAACTGTTTTCTGCATAATTTTTATTTTACAACGTCAATTTTCAAGCTTTTAGTAAGTCACACTATCTCTTTAATAAAATAGATTTATTTAATGCAAAGTAGAATTAAAATTGGTAAATAATAGCGATGTTATAAGCAAAGTCGCCTTTGCCCCACCGGTCAGCGCTGCCCCTCCTTACCCTACCCGAAAATAGTAGGGAACAGAGACTTCGTTCAAAAATTCCCACTTCTTAAGCGTGTTGGTTAAATCCGACTTGGATTTTTTTTTATACGTACGGCATTAACTCAATATATAATTTTTCCTAAGTATTTGAGAACGAAAGAAAGAAAACTTGTCAACTATCCGGGATTTTGCGAGATCCTCGGATCAATAAAATGTAGAGGAAAGAAGCCTTTTGCTGCGGCAATCATTATTTTAACTTAAATTATAAATTTTTCGAAAGGGAGCAATCTGCAGATAGCAGAAGACAGCATTTGAACGGCGGGAACTGTTAGAAAATTTAGTTTTTTACTCACAATTCTGACATCACAGAAGTATTTTCAGGCGTCATCCTATATCCGCTAACCCACAACTTGATAACGGTGAACCTCATTTTTGCTAAATACGTCGCGAAATGGAGAAAAGTGGGTACAAATTTGATATGTACTGTGTATGTGATGATCATAAGACTGTAGTTGTAAGCAGCAAAGCAAACACGGCATGGACCACCTTTCAAAATCGTGCTCCAATGCTCTGAAGTCCGAAACACACATTGCCACTCGCGAAATCAGGGCGCCCTTCTTTATCGACCGCTAGTCCAGGCTTCGAGCCTCAGCGGCAGTTTTGAATTGAGAAATAAAAATAAAAAATGTGAATAAAATTAACTACAAAATATTGAAATAGTTTTTGTAAACAGCATCTGCCAATGCACCAATTTTATCGATAAACCATTTTATGATTGTATGTAAATTTGCTAATTTATCCAGTTTTGAAATTATAATTTGAAAATTATAAATTTATCAAGTCATCCAGCGATAAATTCAAAAACCATCAATTTCGAATTCTGTAATTTCCAAATGAGGCCCTCTGCAAATTTATTTATAAATTCAAAGTTTATCAAGTCGCCCAACTATAAATTACGATATTACAAAATTTTACACATTAATAATTGCAACATTACAAAACTGGCAAGTGTCCACTTTTCTTTATAAATTAACAAATTTATCAAGTCACCCAGCAATGAATTTCAAAACCATCAATTTCGAATTCTGAAATTTCCAAATGAGGCCCTTTGTTTGTCAAGTCGCCCAAATATAAATTACGATATTACAAAATTTTCCAGATTGATAATTCCAAAATTACAAAACTGGCAAGTGTCCACTTTTCTTTATAAATAAAAAAATTTATCAAGTCACTCAGCAATAAATTTGAAAACCATCAATTTCGAAGTATCAATGTGTAAAATTTTGTAATATCGTAATTTATAGTTAGGCGACTTAATAAACTTGGAATTTTTAAATAAATTTGCTGAGGGCCTCATTTGGAAATTTCAGAATTCGAAATTGATGGTTTTGAAATTTATTGCTGGGTGACTTCATACATTTTTTTATTAATAAAGAAAAGTGGACACTTGCCAGTTTTGTAATGTTGCAATTATCAATGTGGAAAATTTGTTAACATCAAAAATAACAGTTGGACGACTTGATAAACTTAGAATTTATAAATAAATTTGCAGAGGGCCTAATTTGGAAATTTCAGAATTCCAAATTGGTGGTTTTTGAATTTGTTGCTGGATGACTTGATAAATTTATAATTTTCAAATTATAATTTCAAACTGGATAAATTTACAAATTTACATAAAATCATAAATTGGTTTATCCATAAAATTGGTGCATTGGCAGATGCTGGCTGCAAAAACTATTTCAATATTTTGTAATCAATTTTATTCACATTTCTTATTTTTATTTCTCAATTCAAAACTGCCGCTGAGACTTGAAGCCTGGACTTGCGGTCGATAAGAAAGGGCACCCCGATTTCACGAGTGGCAATGTGTGTTTCGGACTTCAGAGCATTGGAGCGCGAATTTGATAGGTAGTCTACATGCCGTGTTTGCTTATGCTGCTTAAAACTACAGTCTTATGGTCTTCACATACAAATGACATCTCAAATTTGTACCACCTTTTCTCCATTTCGCGACGTATTTAGCAAAAATGAGGTTCACCATCATCAACTTGTGGGTCTTCGGATATAGGATGAAGCCTGAAAATGCTTCTGTGATTTCAGAATTGTGACTGAAAAAATAAATTTGCGAACGGCTCTCGCCGTTCAAATGCTGTCTTCTGCTATCTGCAGATTGCTCCTTTTCAAAAAATGTATATTATCTGTAAAAATAATGATTGCCTCAGCAAAAGGCTTCATTCCTATACATTTTATTGATCCGAGGATCTCGCAAAACCCCAGATATTTGACAAGTTTTCTTTCTCAAATAATAATATAATAATGATCCTAATGAGATTTATTCCCGTATTGTGACAAAAAATCACCCTATTTTCCCTGTTTTAGAGCATTTTGGGCTGTGAACTTTGTTAAAATATGATGTTTCTATGTTCTGTTTTTTTTGTATGCTTTTATCAAATAAAATAGTTACCCTGGGTGGTTCAAACTTTCCTTGATGATCTGTGACAAAGAAGGAGAGGGGTGAAGAAAGTGTTCAAAATATAATGACATAGTTTTTGAACGGCCCCTTTACACTGTTCTCAATTTCTTAAAACAATGGTCCCAAAACATAAATTGAAGTTTTATGAAATCTTATGAAATCTTATTTGCTCACTATAAATCTTTTATAAAATTTTCTTAAAATCCCCTACGGGAATCCGAAAAATCTCGATGCCAATGGGTGGATGTAGCAGGCGCGTTGGTTGCCGAGGGGACGGGATCGAAGAAAGATAAAGAAGGAGAGGGAAGAACAGAATGAGAAAGAGAGAGAGAGAGAGAAAGAAAGAAAGAAAGAAAGAGAGAGAAAGAGAGAGGCCGGGGGCCGCGAGTTCAGAACTGCTAATTATGTAAATTGCCGGTGTTGCAAATTACCCTCACAGTTTGCGTTCATTCTGCACACAATCCACAAGGCCCTTGCACACCTCGCCCGGAATCCATCCATGCGGATACTGTTACTTCCTTCGAGACCTCGGGCCTCTTTGGCTCGATTCTCAATGCTTTCTTTCCTTCCTTCATTCATCGCAACCAAGGAATAAAGCAGACTTTGTGTTTTTCATATCCTCAAAAAAACTTCCTTTACAAAATTTATCGTCAGTCAAGAAACACTTCTCTATAATTTGAATCCACTGTTACACCACTCAAAAAAGATTCTGGTTGAAACTGGTTTTCTCAACCAGAATAAAATGTTAAACATGCTCTTACTATAAAAAACTCTGGTTAAAAGTATCAGAAGTTTTAATTGACAATTTTCTGGTTAACCCTACTTAATTCGGGTGAATTTGACCAGTATTTCTGGTAAGATTAACCAGAAATCTATACTAGATAGTTTTCTGGTAATTTCGGAATTCAACGTTCTGCTCAACATAACCAGATGTTCTGGTAAGCTCAACCAGATATTTTGGTGGACATCGATTTTCGTATATCGAATTTAGATATTTTTTTACTTTCATGAATTCTTCCTAACCCCCTCTGAAACTACAGGGACTGGGTCCCAAAGAAAATATTCTAACAAAAGTTTCCGAAAACAGAATATAGCAACTATATACCGCTTCGCTAAAATTTTGTGTGTTTATATGTGGACATACATGAATAAATGGCTATATAGATACAGCACTCGCGGCAAAAGTAGCACATTCTTGATGCTTTCTTTTTGTGAAACTCTTCGTTAAGACGACTATTTTCTTCGAAATTTTATATAATACGCACTTAGATCACCTGGTCAATACAAAATTCTCGAACCTTAGCTTTTTAATTATTGTCTACAATGTTAATATTTTAGAGAATATTTTTCAAAGACACCCGAAAAATATGTGCGTAGTTCGAAAGTATCCCTGTATCACTGGTGTGTAGACAAATAATGTGCAGCTATTTCTCATGACACAACTAAATTCACGGTTCACTATAATTATTTATACTTATGTAACTGAAAATACATTAAACAAATCGCAACTGTTCGAGTACTTGACATTTTCGACAAAGTATCACTTGACACATCTAGCAACAAAACATGAGACAAACGCGAGTTAAATTGACCAAATATTTGGTTTTGGTTACAAAAAAAGGGGTTTGTACAACAAAAAAATCTGTTTGACTCAAAGAAAAATTATTGTTATGTACCAAACAGTGGTTGATTTCAACTGCTAGGCTAGGGAAAATAACGTATTGTCGTTTTGATGTGTGAGGATTTTTAAAGCAGTTTTGAATTAAATAATGTGTTATTGTGTTTGACTAGTGTCAGGTATTCTTCAGGGAAATGCTACAACTCTTTTGTGAATTGAAAATGTTTGCTGTTTAGAATTAGATTCCTATAGAAAGTGACGGTGGTGATATGTTCTTACTTTAGAATTTAGGATAATGAACGTAGCTTATTTATATTGACTTACAAAAAAATTGCTTGTTTACAGAAAAAGCTAGAAGAAGAAAAATGCTTTGATACAGTAAAATGCATTTGATTTGAGCATAAGTCTTTCGGTTAATCTCAAATTCGTCTATAATCATGAATACTCTTGATGAAATTTAATTGTTTTCAATTAAGAAAATCCTTGGCAAATTGAACGCATTTTATTGAATAAATTCATTTTCTCACTTTACCTTTCTCTCGCATAAATAAGATATTTTATCATATATACAAAATACAGATTTTTCTTCAACAAAATAATATACTTATTTAAACGAAAAAATTGAATTGCTTTTATAAAAATGTGGATAATTCTACCAAAAATAAACCAAACGGTGTTGCTTCTATAGCAACCAAACTTTTTTCCTATCAACCATTTTTCTCAGGGTAATATTGCATTCTCCTTAGATCGTGTAATTTAAAAAAAAATACAGTTCTGATGCAAAATATATGTATTCAGTTGAGAATTTTCTTCTCATTTTCGGAGAGCAAGAAATACAGAATGTAACTACTATCTTTCACGAAATTTGATAAAAATTACAACTTTATTTTAGAAAAGTGACATTTAATTCAAAGAAGTAACCAAATTCCTGAAAGATTTAAACTTCCACAATTGAACGAATCTTAAACGGATTGAAAATTGAAATATGAACAATCAAAAATTAAAAACAAAATAATTATAAAATTTTGAACCATGAATTGAAATAAAATTCCTGTGAAAAAAAACAGATGCACAGACTTCTAAACTGAATAATTTAAAATTTGAAATATTCTAAGCTGAATACTTACATTTCGAATGTTAAAAATGGTAGAACTTTAGATTGTGATGTTTTACAATTAAAAAGTCAAAATAAAAAAATTGGAAGTCTAGAATATTATTATTAAAAAAATGAGGAAGCTCGTTTTCTCCCAGGCATAAGATAGTCATAGCCCAACATGACGAAGGCAATCAAATGCTCGGATAATAGCAGTATGCCTAATTTTACATAATGGGTAATACCTGGTTTTACTCCATCATCCATGAAGTGTGTTGCAGCCAAGTGCATGATAGGGTGACCTACAGGTTAAGGTGGGATCCGAACCACCAGAACATCGGTAGAACTACATAGAAAAGTTTCTCGAGATACCGGCTCAGGAATCTAAACTCGCACCTCTAACATGAAGTCCGAGTGCCTAACCGCCTGAGCGACCGAGGCTCTCTATATTATTATTATTTATATTATTATGCTGGCCCACCTTCCACCCACAGGTACTCATGACCTGGTACTTCGCTAATAAACACGGTCGCGAAACGCGGCAAGTGCTTGGTAGATTCGCTGGTTTTAGTCGTTGTTTAGGAACTCTATATTCTGCTTGCGCTTTCATCACAATTCGCGAGTTACATAATGGAGAGCCCGTCTCTAGGGATCCGCCAGTCACACTGGAAAGCCCTATAGGGATTCAACATTTATCCTGGAGAGCTTGTTTATGGGGATCCAAACATTCATCCTGGAGAGCCCTATACGGATCCAACATTCATACTGGAGAGCCAATTTATAGGGATCCATCTTTCTTACAAACGTTAGTTCCAATGCCTACGAGTGAGACCAACGATTCAAAATATTAATTAATACATCGAACGGCGAGAGACATACACAACTTCACACAGGCACGCGGACACACGCATATGCAAATAAATAAAGGTTAAAAATAAAAAGTGAAAAATTAAAAATTTGATTATTATAGTCATCAGCCGTGTATGCGGGATGGCCATAGAAGGCGATTTTAGCCGCTATCGTTGTTCACGCCCAGAAAACGCCGGACGATGAGGCACGTGTCCAACAATACTGCCTTCTGAATCAGATGTAGCGAATTTCGAGCTCCCAGCTCTTCCAAGATTTGTACGCACTTCGTATGAACGTTCCCAGTGGAGGAGATGACAACTGGGTGGATGGTGACCTTTTTCACCCTCCACATGGTCAGAATCTTCTGCTTCAGCTCCGAAAATTTCTGGATCTCTTCAGTGTATCGGAGCCTAATATTATTGTTCAGGGGAACGCTTATATCTATTATTCTCATATGTTAAGCTTATTATTTAATAGACGCTCCATGATCATTTATGGGTTTTGGTGATCCTCTTAGTTCCTTTCCTCTTCGTTCTCTGTCTGTCTGGCATGGGAAAACCTATCAATAGCAATGCTACAGTCAACATAGCCGTCAAAGTCATAAGAGGTAATTTTTTCTCTCAAACTTGTTCTCGGGTGAACATGGTTTTTCATCATCAGCCACAGACTAAGTCAAGTGCCTAATGAGATGAGGATGTTATAAATTGATTTAATACGAGTTTTGAAATCTATTGCGGCGATGTTGCATGTACAAAATTAGGAGCATGGTATAATTTGGAGTTTGTCTTGAACCACTGCTGTCCTTACACAGCGGCCACAAACGTCGATGGTGACAAAAGTCCCCTCTGGAGGCTTTCTTAGAGCTACCATCTGCCACTCCATAGGTTTTTAGTCGCTTGCTTCTTGATGTTCTAGAAAGTTTCTTACAATGCGACGGATGTTTAATAAAACTTCCTTCTGTGTAGCTGCCAGTACCTTACTCACTCCTAAATATTCAAGATGTTCAGTGCATTTTTCGTGCACATTGCCCATAGCCGAAATCACGATAAATAAATGCATGTTTTACATTGCTCCATATTGCCTTCACTTCATGCTTTAGCTCGTTATAAGTATACGACAATCATCAATATTGTGCTCGATGGATTCTTTGGTATATTTACATAATCGAGACCGGTCAACTACGTCTTGACGTAACACGTGTTTGCGATCATTTCTGGTGCTGACAACCCTGTCCTGAATCGCAATGAGGAATCCTTCTGTTTCTGGATACAGGATTTCCTTTCTCAGCCAAATATTGGATGCCTTACTATCCACTTCACCTTGATCTAACGTTTTGGGGTGCTCGCAGTGGATGGCTTTTTATCTCCATTGCGTTTCTAATTCCTACATGATTTCTAGCCTGATATTCAAGGCGTCCTCTGAGGAGAAATTCAAGGGCGTGTATTCAAGATACGCTTTACAGATGGCGTTGTAAATCACAACATTTCGCTTGCTATTCAAATAGTATCGCAACTATATAACTGGTGACTTACACAGTGTCTTGACATCTACCACTCCCCTACCCTATATATTTCATGGTAGAACTACCCTTTCAATCACCTAATTATTGTGGTGTATTTGGTGCTTTGTCATTTCTACGCGGATGGTTTCTGTTTAACCTTTCAAGGTCGGTGTTCGACCATTTGATGAGTTGTTAATTGCCCTGATCTTGTTTGCAGAGATAATAAAACTCTTCAGAATGAATCTGAGTCTTGTAGTGAAGGAAGTCGTTAGGCTTTTCTTGACTATCGTATGCTGAATACTCTTAGATTCGAGAATAGCCAGGTATTGGTATGACTCGCCCTCTGCCATTGCCTCGATGTCATTCTCGAAATCGTTATCTAACTCTGCGATCCCTAATTCTCCTCTGGTTAAATGCACTGTTCTGCATTTATCTAGTCCGAGCTCCACGTGCATATTATTATAAAACTGTTTTGTGACATCGATCACTTACTGCAGTTTGTGATCTGAACTAACGTATAGCTTCAGGTCATCCATGTATAGAAGATGAGTCACTTGATAACCATTCTCATTATCATGTATTCTTAAACTATAAGAAATGCTATTTAGTGTTTTGCTCAATGGGTTCAGCGCTCAACAGAACTATAGTGCACTGAAGAAGACGCCTTGAAAACTATCTGTCATAATGTGTATTGATCTAGTTATCCTTAGTTGCCCATGATCAAAATACTTGATTCTTGTACCCTAAAGCATCACCGCACGACTTAGAAAGTCGATGATGCGTGGGCATATTTTGTAAACCTTTAAAACTTAAAGCAAATAGTCATGTGGTACGGAAGGAAATGGTTTCTTGCAGTCAATGTATACCACGTGCAAGTTTTGTGGGATATTTACGAGCTTGCGTGACGGCATCAGCGTCTATGGTCATTAGATCTTTACTGCCCCGCGAGTTTTTACAGCATACCTTTTGTTCTTCTGTAAGGATGTAATTTTCGTCGCAGAGAGAATATACCTTACCTGCAATGACAGCTGTAAGGCATTTCTAAATTG
>CAKNWW010074300.1:0-10077 GCA_932074435.1 Andricus kollari
TTATAGTTTACTCATAAAGAAATGTCATCAATTTGAAAAGACAAAATTTAATATTTTAAGTACTGATTAGTTCGTATAGCGTATATATTTCTGCACGGTAAGTCGCGAGACGAGGGCGCTTCAGTTGTCGCTGAAAACATCGACCTACTTCCGTCTTTATCTAACTATCTTCCTTTCACTTATTGTGAAAATGTGGAATGCTTACGAAAAGAGGCCTTTTCGTAAGCATTCCTCATTTCGTACGTTCTTTATTCGCATCGCTCGAAATGCGCCACATTACATTTGAATACAGTATATATAACTTTGCGAGTTTACAAGTTCAAATCCAAGTTTTTGGAAAATATTAGATTTGAAATGAAACACCTAATTCTGGTAATAATTGGATATCATTTTCACATAAACTGTTAAATGGATGACAAATTATACTTGATGCTGAGTTTTTCTGATATTTGTGGTGAAATTTCTGGTGAGTGGATTGTGGATGTGTGTAGAGGGGTTTGATTGTGAGAGATTGAAAAGGGGGTGAGGATATTTTTGGAGATCAAAACAGATTTGTGTGGAAGTTAAGGTTAGGTTGGTTTGAGGTTTGCAGCAAGGAAGAAAGGGATTTAGATTAGTAAGCTTCAAGTACACCGAAAGGGGTGAGCAAAGAAAGGAAGGCAAGGGGACAGTATAGGAAAACTGTATTTCTCAAAAGGAAGAGGTGGGAGAGGGTAAGCAGTGAAGGCAAGGAAGTTATAGGGTCAAGCTTGAAAAATCGGAAAGTGTTCAGATCACCGCCGGAAAAACATAGTTTTGTAGAGAAGGATGAGAACAATAAAAGGACAGAAGGAAACAGAGCTTAGACTGAAGATCCGATGGAAGAGGAAAGATTGAAAGAAACGCGCGAATTGATGATAGAAGTAATGGGTATATATAAAGAAAAGCAAGTGAAAAGGGGAGAGGAAATAAAGAAAGAAATTTAGGCGGGAAATGGCCGAACTTAGGAAAGAAATGAGGAAATGGGAAGAAGTCAGGGAAAAGCTAGAGAAAAGGATGCAGACGCTGGAACAAAGACTAGAAGTGCGAAGTATAGGCAAGGAAGAGCGAACAGGGGAGAGAATGATACTGGTGAAACTAAAGAAATGGGAACATAAGAGGGAAGTGATGACAAAGAAGAGGGTGTTATATGGAAGCTCGAAAAGAATAGAGGATTATTTGACATGTGTAGAAAGTAATATGCAGTATAAGTTAAGGAAAAGAGCGGAAGTGGAAAGAAAAAACGGAAGAAGAACATGGGTTAGGCATAGGAGAATACAGATAGAAGGCATATGGTGGTATTGGTATGAGGACAGGGAAGAGTTCGTAAAAAATAAGATCTCGGAAAACTAGGAGAGAAAGGAACGGGAGATATAGAAATAAGAAATAGTAGGAAACAAAAAGAGACGAGAAACGAAAGTAGGGAGGGCTGTAGGATATGCTACTGGAATATAGCAGGCTTGGAAAGGAAGGATAGGGATTTTATGAGAAATTTGACACATTTGATATAGTGGTAATGATGGAGACGTGGCTAGAGGAAACGGGATGGGAAAGAGTAAGGGGAAGATTACCAAGAGGTTACAAATAACAGGTTCAAAGTGCAAAGAGAAAGAATGAAAAAGGCAGAGCAATGGGAGTAAGTAACGAATGATTAACATAGAAGGAGACAAAAGAGATGAAAGAACAAAGAGAAGGATTAATAGTAGAAGAGATAAATATGAGTGGAGGGAGATGGCAAAAAGTGGGGGTTTATGTGAACGGTGATATGCAGGAGAAATCAGAGGATATGAGAGATCTAATCGAAGAAAATAAACAAGAGATTAGGCTTATAATAAGGGGAGATTTTAATGCGTGAACAGGAGTTAAAGGAGCAAGGGAATGGGGTGGAGAGCAAGGAAGAAAATCCAAAGACAAGGTACTGAATGGGTGGGGAAGGGGGGGGGCATTTTAAAGAGCCTAGAGGATATAGGATGATTTATCCTAAACGGAAGTATAGAAGGGGATGAGGAAGGGGAATATACACGTTCAGGAGAAAAAAGGGGAACGGGAATTGATTATGTGGTAATCGATGATGATGTAAGAGAGAAAGTCAAGAAACTAGAGATAGGGAATTATATAGATTCGGAGCACTTTCCCGTAATATTGACATTAGAGGGAGGAAATAGTAATATCAATAAGGCTAAAAAGGAAGCAAAAGTAAAAAGTGCAGGAAGAGGGAATTTGTCGATGGAAGGTAAAGAACAGTTTAAGGAAAAGGACAGAAATATAAAAATGGGGAAAGGAAATGTAAACGAAGAGAGGCAAATAATAATAGGAGAAATAAAAAGAGTATCAGAGTGCACAAGTAAAAAAGAAGTTAATGAAGTAGGGGATAGAAGTGGATGGGATGAGAAATGTAAACAGAAGAAGGAGGTGAAAAGGGAGCTAAGAAAATGGAGGATTGGGACAAGTAGTGGAGAAGAATAAAGGAGAAAAAAGAAGGAGTATACTGAGTTGTGTAAGCAAAAACAACAGGAGGAAAATAAAAAGTTTGAAGAAGAGGCGGAGAAGGCTAGGACGGAAGAGGAAGTTTGGAAGGTAGTAAATAGAGAGAGGAGAAAAAGGAAAAGAGTAAACCAGGATATTGAGATGGTAGAATGGAAACAATATTTTATGGAATTGCTAGGAGGGGTAGAGAGGAAAGGTAAGAAAGGAGGAAAAGATGTCAGAGAATCAGATGAGGAGGAGGACATTACAAGGGAGGAAATAATCAAGGTATTAGGGATGATGAAAGATGGAAAGGCTCCTGGCATAGATGAGATTCCAAATTAAGTCTGGAAATATGGCGGGAAAGAATTAAAGGAATGGGCATGGATAATGTGCAGTGGAGTATAAGGCGGAGAGGGGTCGCCAGAGTTATGGAAGGAAGAATTGGTGGTACCCATTGTGAAGAAAGACAAAGGGGAGGATGTTAAAGATTATAGAGAAGTGACACTATTGCCAACATTATATAAAGTATATGTGACTGTTTTATCGGAGAGGAAAGTTTAGAAAAGAGATGGTGGTGATGGACAATATATATGTTCGAAACTATCTATTGAACAAGAGGATTAAAAGGGAGAAAGGGCCCATGATAGCAATGTTCGTGGACTTAAAGGCGGCGTTTGACTCATTAGACCGAAGCGAGATAGAAAAAGTTATGGTGAAAAAGGGGATAAGAGAGGGACTGATAAAGAGAGTATCGGAAATTGTTAGAGAGACAAAAAGCAGTTTATAGCTAGGAGAGCAAGTAGGAGATAGTTTCTGGTTGGTGAGAGAAGTAAGTCAAGGATCTCCTCTGAGCCCACTTTTATTCGATATATTAATATCAGACTTGGAACAAGAAAGTAAAAGAAAAGGATGGGAAGGAGTCAGGATAGGGAACGAAAAAATAAATACACTGGCATACGCTGACGATATAGTGTTGATGGCAGGGGATGAAGAAGGGATGGCGGGCTTAATTAGAGGATTAGAAAAATACTTACATGGCAAAAAGTTGAATTTAAATGTAAAAAAAGACAAAGACAATGTGGTTTATAAAAGGAGGGGGAAGAAAGAAAGAATGGAGGGGTAGATAGAAGGGAATAAAGTTAGAAGAAGTAAAAGACTTTAAAAATATGGGATATGCCTTGCAAACAAATGGGGATGATAGACCTCATATAAAAGAAAGGATAAAAAAAGCAGCAGAGGTAATGAAACAGGTATGGGTAAGAGGAAAATGAAGGTTAAAAAAAATTAGAGAGGGAGAATGTGGCTATTTGATACGCTGGTATGCCCGGTATTACGTTATGGAGCAAAGATATAGGATGGAAAGAAAGGAAAGTGATTAAGAGTTCACAGGAAAGGTATATAAGGTGGACTTTAGGGGTAGACTGGAGGACGTCGGGATATATGGTGAGAAAATGAGCGCAAAGGGATAAATGAAGTACTAGAGCGCGAAAGAGGGCATGGAAATTTGAGACGAAGCTAAGGTAGGGAAAGGGAGAGAGAGAGAGGAGTTAGCGAGGAAGTGTTTCATAGAGGTCGAAGAAAGGAGAGGGAGGGCGATAGAATTAACGAGATGGAAAGAAGAATGGAGGGAGTTATTTAATGCTAGAGATATGGAAGACGAGACTGGTGTAAACTATGTAGAATTGGAAAAAAGGGAGACGAAAGACAATTAATTGAAAGATGGATGATGATCGAGGAATCAAAATATAATAAATGGTATAAGATGATAAAAATGGAAGTAGTACCAGAGTATTTACAAAAATGAATAGGGAGAGAGAAGATGAACAAGAATAGTATGGCAAGGATGTAGGGGAGGAATGTAAGATAGAGGAAGTTGGCAAGAGAATGTGATCAAGTTTCTATGAACACACTGTATAAGATCTTCACAGCTATCCTAAATGATAGGATTGTTTATGCAATTGCACCTGTGTGGCGAGAGATGTACGAACAACGTGGCTCAAAGAAAGGCGTAGCACGATGTCGGGAGAACCTGCTCATAGACTCATCATTTGTCTGTTGGAAAGTTTAAAGGTTCATCCACACATTGTGAGGTGCATAGAGAGATTAATGCCGCTTTGGAAAACCAGATTTAATATCTCATTTGGAAAACATCGTGTGATCACTAACAGTGTAACCTTTCAGAGAGGTGTGTTTCAGGGCGACATCATGGGCCCTCTCCTCTTTTGCCTCACATTATTGCCACTATCTCTCGCACTTCGCCATTCCGAAGGGTACCTCTGCGGAAAACCTGGAAATCGAAAGCATTAAGTCACTCATGTATTTTACATGGATGATCTTAAGATCTATGCTAAAAATCAAGAGAAACTACATCTAGCTCTAGACATTGTCAAAGGGTACACTCAAAAAATTGGAATGGAGTACGGGTTAGAAAAATGCGCCAAGGTTTATTTGAAGAAAGGAAAACTTAATGGAATCCCGGAAGACGACCCTGAGCTTGTCGACAGAAGCGCTGTACGACACCTTGGCGCTGGAGAGACCTATACATACCTGGGCGTGCCACAGAGCCACATTCAGGACAGTGACATCTATAAAGGATACTCTGCGATGCAGATACAAACATCTTATTCGACGGATTTGGTCTTCCGAACTGTCGGCGAGGAACAAAGTATCTGCGACGAACATGCTTGCCGTCCCGGTAGTACTCTATTCATTTGGAGTGGTTCCATGGACGAAGGACGAGCTCAGATCCCTCGATATCGGGTCCCGAAAGGTTATGCACATGAACAAAAGCATGCACCTTAAATCTTCTGTACCGCGACTTTACATCTCACGCCGTCAAGGTTGTCGCGGAATACTAAATCTTGAATGTCTTCACAACAGGATTATTTTGGGTATAGCACATATAGTCGCAAATGGACAAGATCCTCTTCTTAAAATGGTCAGGAAACACGAAGAAGTGGGCAAAGGGGCGTTTTTCTACATAGCAGCGGAGGAGGCTGTTGAAACACTCGGCCTTGACTTCAATATCAGGGATGAGCAAAGTGCATCAAATCTTATCCATCTCGAGTACTCACTCCTTAAGGCCGGGATTAAGAAAGCACAGGAGCACAACTTCCGCGAACAGCTCCTCGAGAGGAATATGCACGGCATCTTCCACAGAAATGTGGAGGATCTGTCGATGTCGTATGAGCTAACGTTTGCTTTCCTTAAATCACTCGGATTGAAGTCGGGCACGGAGGGTTTCATTTTGGCATGCCAAGACGGTGTCATTTCCACTCTAGTATACCGTCGCCACATTTTGAGCCAAGACATTCCCGATGGTAGCTGCAGAGCGTGTGATGCACACCCCGAGCATCTACGGCACATACTATCTGGTTGTCCAACTCATGAGGGAACGACCTACATCCAAAGGCACAATGTGGCACTAAGAGTGCTTTATTACCATCTCTGTCACTCTCACGGCATCAGCCCAAATACCGCTCCGCTAAGCGCTCCTAGGGAAATAGAGTCAATTGTCGAGAATGAGAAGTGTCGGATATACTGGAACTTCATATTCTCGACAATCGTTTCTGTTGCGCACTCGAGGCCTGACATAGTTCTTCTTGACTTCGAGAAACGAACCATGTTCGTTATCGAATTTTCGCACCAGCTGACAAAAACATCATAGCCAAGGAGAATCGTAAGCTTGATAGCTTTAAATTCGCTTTTCATTTCTTTCTAATCCCTTTATACATTGCGACTGTGCGCGGTCGAAACAAAATAAGCGCCATTTTCCTCAAAATTGAGTTGAGCTAGTTTTCAGGTTTCATTTCACACCAATAATACTTTTGTGCAGTAATATTTGGTATATTAATGTTTTTGATAAAAATATTTCAAGTTTTAAAAACAACTAAGTGCACTTTTTTAGTACATAGGAAGAAGTGCCTATCAATCAAACGGCATTTTATATTAAGAACAACTAATCAAAGACGAATCTAAGCACTTTAAGCGCCCACCTGTATTTATTATATTATCTGAGATAACCTTCTTGCATGAAGCAAGAGAGAAGCAGCTATTACAGCAGTCAAGTCTCAAATCTCAAGTATCTCTAGTATGGTTTTAATTTTATTTTCTATAATTATTTTCAATCAACTTTGTCTAAATTAAAGACCTTTCTCTTTTATTGGACCACAAATATTGTTATAAACGAAGCAAAGACCGAATCAATTTCAAATTAGACAACTTCTACACTGGAAGTAGCAGAATCTCTCGTGGACGAATTATGTTGTTTTCCAAAGGAAATTAGGCGATACTTGTGCTTTCGTTTTGCCAAATCACAAATTTTTGTTTTATAACCCGTCTAACTTTTGACCTAGTTGAGATACTTTTTGCACGTTCTAGTTGATTCTTATAGCGTTTCTTGTCTTCTTTCGTAATACGCAGACAAATTTGAAGAAGGAATACAATTAAGAAAACGGTGGCACTTTATCTTAACGAATTCGATTTTCTGAAAAAACCGATCATTATATTTCGTACTAGTTTTTTTATTTGAATTTGCGCTTTGATCAGAAATATATCTTGTGAGTTATATGCGGGCTAATAACTTTTGTGGTCAGGACAATTTTTGTTTTCATACAATTAATATTTCTAGTTTTCCTCGCAAACAATGAGACATAAGAAATGTGAAGATGAATGTTTGCGCGTCAAAAAAAGTTCTATGAATAATATCTGTTGTCCTTTTGCGAAATCTTTCATCGTTTACGAGAAAAATTGGATACTTACGTTTTTAGGGGAAAAAATTCTTCAGGCATTGAAAAATGGTTTACCTTGCATAAAGCTAATACGATATCTTTATTGTAGCAGCAGAAATTATAAACAAATATGTGGCAAAATATTTTGTCAAGGTGTTTGTAATAGAAAAAAGATATCCTATCACCTTTATGCAGGCTGCACCATTCTTGAGGCCGGGAGATTTTTTTCCCCCCAAATTGCAATTTTTAATTTTTCTCGTAAACGATGAGAGATATCGCAAAAGCATTAGTGGTATTTTTAATAGAACTTTCATGGACCTGCAAACTTTTATGTTTCAATTTTTTGGTATCTATCATTGTTTGCGAGAAAAAATAGAAAATTCTATCGTATAACAAAAAAAACTCTTGGCCAAACAAGTTATTTAGCCCGCATCAAACTCACAAGATCCTTATGTTGATCCTTGAACTTGTTCTTCATCGAAGTACAAATTCAAAAATAATTATACATATTCAGTGTATAGTATCTGCGGTTGAAAAAATAAATAATTTTTTAGTCATTCATATTTTTTAAAGCCCCTCGCCCTACACCTCTACACTTGTTAAGAAAGTCAGGGCCTACCCACTCGTTTTTTTCACAATCTCAAGCCTCTCTCAAATCATGCATTGTTGTACATTTTTATAAGTGTACGAGATTCAAAATAGTTGTGCCACCTTAAAAAGGTTTTGAAATACGTTTTAATCTTATTTAAATATTCATTCATATTATCATTAATTAATCAAAATTAAAGAAAATATATAGAGTAGAGCTGAAATAAAAATGTGACAAGTGTGAATGAAGCGCTTAGAAAATGAGAATAATGTTGACAGAGGTTTTTAAAGTATAATTTGTCATCGATTTAACACTTCATGTGAAAATGATATTCATTTATTACCAGAATTCGGTGTTTCATTTCAATTTTAATACTTTCCAAAAACTTGGATTCGAACTTGTAAACTCGCGAAGTGATACCCAAGTGCGAAGTTAGATACGGCCCAGTACTGCCCCAGTATTGGCAAAAATATTGCCGAAGATCGGCTGCCAATATCGTGCCATTGCTGGAATGATAACTCCGGTATGCACTTGGCGGCCAGTTCTGGCCCAGACTTTGGTCGCCATCACTTACGCGTTACTGGCTGCCATTATTGGCTCATCAATGGGTACTGATATCAGCCCGATCTCGGCTGCCAATATCGTGCCATTGCTTGAATGATAACTCCGGTATGCACTTGGCGGCCAATTCTGGCCCAGACTCTGGCCGCCATCACCGGAGTTAATTTAAAAAATAATAAAAAATCATTGAATTGTTTTTAGGATGCATCTATATGCGACTACATATATCGTCCTGGTGTAGAGTGAATACATATATTGCATTTTTTAATATTATACTATAAATAAAATTTCTAACGCTACGGGGTATAGAACCTACATCTATACCTAAATCTATCGCCTAGCAGTCGGGAGTCTTAACCATTGCGCTAAACCTACGACTTGAAACTCGATGAAAAAGCCATCTTCATAAGCTACAGCTTTAAAAAGTTGAAACAACCAATTTTAAACTCTCTTTTTCTAATTAAATATTTATTATTTTAAGACGTTAAGTAAATGTAAAATATACGAACTGTTAACAGAAATATCAATAAAATAATTTTTAAATAAATAATTTATATCGATTACAATTTTTCTTCATGTAATATTTCGTTTTTTCGCGTTTTAGACTACTTTACATCTTTCTACAATGACAGGAAATGTAATTTTTCATGAACATTTGAAACTTTTAACGACGCAACTCAGAAATTTGATCGTGAACTTTGACAATTTTTTAATAACAAATTTTTTTAAACTTTCGTGTAATGTTTGGTTTTTGGGTGTTTTAGACCATTTTAAAACGTTTAAGATTGACATGAAATGTAATTTTTTCTGAACATTTACAATTTTACATAAAGATGGAACTTAGATTTTTTTTTCTTAAAAAAAAAAAACAGGAAAAAAGTTCTATTCGCGACAGTTGTATTTATAGTTCTCAGACATTTTAGAACACACAAAACATATTTAAATTTTTTTAAAAATATTTATACTCTCGACATAGTACTGCGCCGATCATGGAGGGAGCCGTTAGCCAGTACTGGGCGAACGACCGATTATCTGTACTGGTGACCAGTACTGGGCCAGTACTACGCCGGTCGTGAACTCCGGCGGAGTGTGGAAATTTCCACCCGTAGTAAAACTAACACTGGGCCCAGTGATGCGCCTTTGCTGGGCCAGACTCCGGCTTTTCCTATTAAAACATGTTTTGCCAGAGTAAAGACGAAGTTGGGAACAGCAGTGCGCTGAGTCCGGGCCAAACTCTGGCTCTTCCTCTTAAAACATGGTTTGCCGTTGTAAAAGTAACACTTGGTCCAGTAATGTGCCATCACTGGGCCAGATTCCGGTTTTTCCTATTAAAACATGTATTGCCAGAGTAAAGACGAAGTGTGGAACAGTAATGCGCCGCGTCTGGGCCGATCTCTGGCTTTTCCTCATAAAACATGCTTTGCCGTAGTAAAAGTATCACTGGGCCCAGTGATGCGCCATTGCTGGGCCAGAATCTGGCTTTTCTTCTGAAAATATGATTTGCCGGAGAAGATAAGATATTCGGCATGGCAATGAGACGATGATGTGCCAAATTCTGGTTTTCTAAGATTCAGATTGATTTGCCGTAGTAAAACTGACACTTGGCCCAGTAATATGGCGTTGCTGAACCGGACTCCGGCTTTTCCACTTGAAACATGGTTTGCCGGAGTAAAGAAAAATTTAGAACTAGAAATGGGCCATTGCTGGGCC
>CAKNWW010074362.1:0-11793 GCA_932074435.1 Andricus kollari
GCCAATTTTTAATGAATCGATCTAAAAATTTCCAGAAATCTTCCTCCAATAGTAAGGAACAAATGTCTCACTGGAAGTTGTTTCAACTCTAAAGTTCCCTCGATACTTTTCTTCGCCGAAGCTCAAAAAACGTGCTTACCGTCAGGTCTCCATTTGCAATTAATTATTATTAAACAATTGGCATTTTTAACTTTTTTCTTTATTTTGTAGGCATCGCTAGGGTATAATGTGTATGTGTACCAAATTTCAAATAGTTTCAATAATATTTGTCTGAGTGGAGACGATTTATGTTTTAAAAAATAATTCAATTTGGCGAAATTTTTGCATCCGTTTTTCAATTATAGTATTAAAAATATACGTGGAAAAGAAAAACTTTAAAGAGAAAAAAGTTCCGTCTTGCCATTCTGTAGAAGCACATATTTTTTTTAATTTAACTTTTTTATCTTTAAAATTTGGAAATCATAAGGCGTTTGGGCAATACTTTTTCGCGTTTTCGAGCGCTCGTCCCGTTATTGTATCCGGACCCTCAATTGCTCTCACATGAAATCATACATGGGATTTTAATGATTTTTAAAATGGAATGCGATTTAAATATATTTCCTCTTTACTAGTCAATCCTGAACGGCTAGACAAAACTACTTTTATAGGAAACTACTGGGCAGTCCTTGAATGATTTTGCCGCATAACTAACTTTATAATATTTTGTTGATTAATAGTTTAGTCTACTGACGTTTACATGTAAACAATTACACATAATTCAGATCAAAAATGGGCAGAACTTGCAGTATAACCTCCTGCCGATTAACTGTGGGTACTTTCTTTGTTTTTCCCCGTCCTGGTAACATACAGGAACAGGATCGCCTTTTACAATGGATAGTAGCGTGTGGAAATTCCTCGCTTTTGAATCTTACGTTTGTGAAAATGACTAAAAAAGTATTTGCTCGAATCAATTTGATAAAAAACTGTTTTATTCGCAAAAGATTAACAAAGAATAGCAAATTTGCATTACCGTCGAAAAAGCGTCCCGCAAATTTACTGTACATTTATGTGCGTGACTCATCATTGACGAAAGATTTACTTATGTTTAAGGTACTTGTTTCTCTAAAATCAAAATGCAAAAAGTCTGTATGGATGAAAGTAGGAAGTGGACACTGGGGAAATATTATACGGTAAAAGATGAGTAGCTTGAATTATTTAGAAAACAAGAAAACACGTTTCTTAAACTACATCATAAATTACCTCCACCACTAAAGTCATAATTTAACTTTCTCAAGCCTGAAGAACCATTCAATGTTGAAAAACAAGTTGTTATTGTTTTATATTATTTAGCATGCTCTGCTGAGTATCCCATCGTAGGTTAAAAACAAGGAAACTTCGAATTTCGTTTGCGGAAATGGCTCATTTTGTGAGTTCCAAAAAACAATGAATACGTATTTTTCTCTTTTTGATCGGACAATATTAAACAGTGTCGCTTAGCCCTTCTATTTCCCCATAAGAATAAAATAGGGAAAACCCCCATTTCTACAAATATAAGGCTGGAAGACGTAATTTTTAATAAAACAAGTGCCAGTTACAGGGACCTCATAGAATCACTTCCCCGAATGGGCCATATACGCCTTGATTTCTTTTTACCCTCAATCCCTTTCAGCATGCCCCAAAAACCACCCTCTAAACAAGGATCTAATATTTTGCGGTATATTGGTCATGAATATTACTATCGTGTTTTTTTTTATCGCAGATCATTTTCAACAGTGAAATTAAAAAGTTGCATAATCAATTTATGAAATGATTTTTATTTGTTTATATAATACTTTTCTCACATTTTATCGGAAATTATCGATACGCTCACAACGAGATAAACTAAGAAGGCAATATAAAAAATCAGTACGGACGATTTAATTTGTTGTTAATTGTTCAAATGTAATATTTGCCTAGAAGAAGGCAGAAAAATGTAGTTTTTTTGCACATTCTTCAATAAACTCCGCAGAACTGTGGTATGTCTGGAATTTTTTACCACTTGATCATAATTTTAAAAAAATGTATTTGTTTAATCATTTTTTTTCGACAAAATATGACAAATTCACACCTTTACTGAGTAACATGAACTAATTGGTTTAAATCAAAAATCAAGAGGATCAATTTAGTTTATTTTGAATTATTTAAATAATTTCTTATTGCTGAGATGTATCTTTTGACTGAAATCATGCAGAAAAGTGTATTTTTTTGCACATTTTTCAACTATTTTAATTAGCTCTTCTTATGTTGACACTTTTCATTACTTACTAATAATTCTATAAACAATTTTCATTTATTTAAATACTTTTTTCGACAAAACATACCAAATTTTCATTTTTCTGAATGACATGAACTAATTAGTTAATCGTCTTTGCTAATTTTCAATTTAAATTAAATAGTTCAAATTAATCAGAGAGAGTGTGAATAACAAATAAGAATTGGAAAACAATGATAGGTTACATGGAAAATAGGAATACGAGAAAAGGGGAAAATCAATATTTTGCAAGTATTTCAATATGAGTCTATATGCTAACAGCGCCGTGTATGCACGGAGAAACTTTCTGTTGCACTATTTGTTAGAAAGCACACTATTTTTAACTTTTTTTATTGCAATGGAGGGACAGACGTGAACTGTTGTAATATTTAAATACCACTTTAAATAGTAATTTGTATCTGTTACGAGAATTTGAACATTTTTTTGGAATAAAACATTAAAATATTCCATTTATATCTGCAGAAGGTTGCAGTATTTACAAAGGAATTTAGTAACGTTGAGAGGGACCGGCGCGCACCGATTTATCAAGTTACTTAATAAAATTGGTACCATCGGATTATAAAAAAAACTTCAACACGCGCTACACGCTTTGAAGGTCACGCCTTCACATAGACACACTCGCATACTATTGAACTAGAAGTCGCACTTACATAATTATGTTATTTATCTTAATTACATACATTAAAAATTACACAAATACACATGTGGTGCTTGTATGTAATTATAAATTTGTGTAATTTATATAGTGAATTAACGTGTACTATACTCTGATCTAGATAGTAACCGGCATTAGGTATATTTCATGTTCGAAGAAAAAATATAACATGTGTGCTTATGGCGCTCGCCAAGTTTAGATGCGTTTTTCTCGAAAAATGGTTTCTCGAAGTGTGAACTTCAAAAATGCTCCGGTGACTCATTTTTTAACTTAGAGGGTTCATTTTTGGCCTCAAATTCCGGGAATTTACCAGGCTATGTGCACCCGTGCGTAATTCCATTCCAGCCATAAGGGCTCTTTTCATGCGGACGCCCACACATTCTTATTAAACATTATGTTATATTGTCAGCTGCAACAGTATTGTACTTGTATTGCATTTTATTACTCTCCCTTTCACGGGTTTGAGGACTCTGTTCTCTTTACATGTTTTACAATTTCACTTAACCACTATGCCTTGTACTTAACTTAAGCTTTAATCGCTTCGCCTTCTTATTATTTACTAGCTCTTACATATTATCGTACAAGTATGCAAGACCTTCCAGGGCTTCTATTTCTTCTTACTATTTCTCTTCAAGCTTTTCCAAGTCAAGCAACACTAATTTTCCTTACATCTATTTCCCTTGTTTCAATTTTGGTCTCAATTTTGGTTTTTTCCTTCCCCATGCATTCTCTCTTCCCTTATCTCTTATAAACTCTTCGTCACTTTTCCCCTTGTCCACAAACGCTCAGTATCCACCTAACTCTATCTACCACGCTCTTTCCCCCTTCTTCTTCTCCTGTACATCTCTCCAACACGTGCTTGTACGATTCCTTTTCATAACCACATACCCTACACATTTTCATTTCTTCACTTATCCAATATTTACAGTAATTTATGCCTTCTCCCATTCTGAAACATACCATCCTGGATCACCTACCCTCCTTTTTCAACTTCCCTAAATATTCTGGGACCCCTTCCATCTTAAAGAATCTATACCATTTATTGTATTTTGATTCCATAATCTTTTCCCACCTCTTCTCTTCCTGCTCCTCGTTCATTTCTCCCTCTACTTCCTGCTACTCCCTCCCCTCGTCACACATTCTTCATGCCATCTCTCCTCCTCCCATCTTGAATGCCCCGTGTTTCCTCTCCAGTTATCCTTTTTCTGTCACAGGTTCCTGTTGACAAGTTAATTTAAAACGAAAATATTATCCACTGTCCGCACCCCCTTCCTGAATCCTGTTTGATTGTGTGGAATTCTTTCTTTCTCTTCTACCTGTTCTTTTAATCTCTTCCTGAGTACCTTCGTGTATATTTTATACATTAATGGTTTGAGAGTGATTCCTCTATGGTCTTCCACTTTTCTGCCCCCTCCTTTCTTTAATAAAGGAACTACCAAACCTGCCATCCACTCCTTCGGCCATCCTTCCCCTCTCCATACTCTATTACATTCTTTCCAAATCCCTTCTCTAACCCTTCCTCCGCCAAATATCAGCGCTTCATTCTCCATCCCATCCTCTCCTGTCGCCTTGTTCCTTTTCAACTTCTCAAATGCTTGCTTCACCTCCTCTCTTGAAATATACCGTCCATTCATCCATACTTATCTCTTCATTGATTCCTTTCCATCCACTCCTTTCTCTATTAATCACCTCCCATTCTCTTCCTTCCTTTATTGCTTTCCCTACATCCTCCATGCACCTCGCCTTCTCCTCCTGTCGTTTACATCCAGTAATTCCTCGTGTTCCCTTTTTCTTTTATTTTAATCCTCTCTATCTATCTCTCCTCTTCTCCAATTCTTTAACGATAACTTCATTCGCTCTTTACTCACTGAAAATTTCACATCCCACCATTCTCTCTTTCCCCTTCTTTCTTCCTCACTCGGACTAGTTTCTTCCACTATCTTCTCTACCCGTCCCCTCATCTTACACAACATGTCATCCACGCCTCCCCCGTCTTCAATCACCAAATTCTTTTCTTCCATTCTTTCCGTATATTCTTTTAGCTCATCCGTTCCCCATTTGCCCATCTTTGCTTTTTTCTCTGTTTACCTCTCCCTTTTCCTTCCCTCTCTTCTCCAATTCCCGCATTTTAACGTTGCAATGACTGGGAAGTATTATGACCCTATTACGTTCCCTATTTCTTTTCTTTCCAAAAGCCTCCTTATCTTTTCCTCGGCCAGAATGTATTCTCTTACTGTTTCCCCTTTTCCTGCAAACGTAATTTCGCCTTCTTCATCCCCTTCCGAGTACCCATTACAAATGAACCATCCTGTTTCGCCCAGAATTTGCAACAGAGTCCTACCCTCCTGGTCCACCTGTTTGTGCTTCGGTTTCCTCTTGAAGGTCTCACTCTCTTCATCCCATATCCCCCCTCTTCCCCGTATAAGCATTCAGATCACCTCCAATCAGCACAAATTCGTCGTCCTTTTTCGCCACCCATTTCCTATCTTCACCATTCTCGTCTTTACTCCATCTTTTTCCTCAAGTCCCATTTCTATTCTATCTTTTCCCACCACTCCATTCCTTACTTTTGACATTATACCCCCTTTCTTTATTCCCTTTACCTTCTTTTTCTTTGCCTCTTGCATCTGCTATATATATATATATATATATATTCCTTGGGTAACTTCTTCTTCACTCTTCTCCAATCCTTCTTATCTACCCAGGTTTCACTCAACATCACTACATCCTATTTCTTTATCTCTTCCCAGAACCCTTCATCTTTATTCATTAGTCCAGATACGTTCCAAAACGCTAGTCTCACTTTTTTCTTCCTTCCTTTTTCTCTTTTTTACTCTTTCAGCCTCCTGCCTAATTTTGTTGAAACCCCGTCGCTCCGCCTTCTCCTCCTTTCCTTCCACTCTCTACTGTTTCCATAACCTCCTTTAAATCTTTCACTCCATGCTCTCTTTTTTATCATCCACTTTCTATCCACTTTCTATCCTTTCTTCCCTTCCCTGTAGAGCTTTCTTCTTTCTCGTTTTTATTAACTTTTTCTTCCTCACTTTTCACTTTCACTATATACATACTCAATTTACCATCATTATTCCTTCCCACTCCATTTACCTCTTCCACGTGCACTGTCGCCCCAATTTCCCCCATCAGCTTTTCCATTTATTCTCTTCCTGATTTACTATCCACTTTCATTGCTCTAATTACTATATTTCAACTTCATTTTGTCTTCTCTTCTACTACTTCCATTTTTCTTTCTGTCTCTCTCAATCTTGATTTCAATCTCGCATTTTCTAGGACAACTTTCTCATTCACTTCTTTTACTCTCTCCTTCTCCTAACCCTTCATCCCGTTTCTTTATATCCTCAGACTTACATTCTATCTTTCTCACACTTTCTTTTAATTTCACAATTTCAGATTTTCTCTCTTTCTTTTCTTTTCTCTTTGCTTCTTCTCGACATTCTCCAACTGCTTCCAAACCTTATCTTTTTCTTGCCGCCTCACCAGCTCCCATTCTTCTCACTTCGCTCTAAATTTCCTCATCTCCTTTCATACCTTATCACCTCGCGTTTGCTTGGCATTCAGACTTCGGTTCGTTTCCTCTCTAAACCCTTTAATGAGATTTTCCAGGCTCTCTAGATCAAGTTTACTTTTTGCCTTATTCCTCTCCGGTGGAGACTTTTTTTAAAACTTTTTCCGCCACTTCTCATCTCCCTGCTCATTTCTCTTTTTCCCTTGATCTTTTACTGTCTTCTGTCTTATCTCCTTCATCACTTTTATCCGTAAACCCTCCCCCCTGCCACCATTGATCACAAATTTATCTCGATCCTAACCTACTAGATCTGGACCTATAAAGCAGTTCCCGATTCGACAGCCTACCTTGAGTCCTTCTGTCAGCTAGTCCCCCTCCCTTTTCTCCCCACCCCAACTTCCCTGGCGTAGTGAACTGAACCTCGATATCATCGGTACTATCTCCGGCATCACCCTTACCCTTCCCTGTTTGGCCAGCCTCTACGAGATCCTCAGCACCGTCGCTGTTGTCTACCCGCAGTTGCCCTCTTTCGAACCTCACTGGGCTCCTCATTACATATGGTACATGCTGGATTACCTTACCCATATGATGTACCCTATCTTCCCTCTCACTTTTTCCGTTCTCGGCAACTAATATCCGAATTAGCACTTTCAGCTTTCCTCCTAACCTCTAAATCTTACAAAACAGCCCCCCCACACTACCACACAACCCCTTCACTTTACTCACCTCCCTTACCGCGTTTCACCTCAATCACACTTCCACGCCCGTCGCTAAAACCAAAAACGATAACACAGAAACAAAAACGCGTACTTTAACATTCGGTACCGGAAACGGAAGCCTTGTAAGCTCCAACAGAAAAAATCGGGTGAAATTTCGTTCATTAAAATCGTGAGAATGTAGTCACTGAGAAGCAGTGAATGAGCACTGAATGAATCAATAAAATGGCGTCACTGATTTAATCAGTGAGCCTTATCCTCTCGTGATGCAGGTACCGTCGAAAACTACATATAATAAAAAAGTCAATATGTTTTCAAAAACTATACCATTTTTTGATGAAAAATTCTCACAGAAATACGAGCTAAAAATGTCTCATCAGTCGCTCACTGCACTTGAAACATTTTGTTAGAATTCTTTAATAATACACTCACACGTAAAATTGTGCGATACTTTTATTCATATTTCTCTATTTCATAAAACAAGGCAGTAGCTTACTGAGCTTGATCAGAACAAATTAAGTGATAGTAGATAGGTAAGGGGCGTTCTGGACCACTTTTTCCCGCACGATTCGAAAACTTGCGGCTAAAATGAAGAGAGCAGAAACTTGGTATTACACCGTGTTACGACTCAAGAATGAGACTATTTTCTGTAGGTTCCTGCACCGGCATTTACCGACATTTTAAAAGGGCTATGGCCCACTTGTTCCGTTCGATTAGTGAACTTACGGCTAGAATGTGGAAGGCAAAAGCATGGTATCGCTCCATGTTATGAGTCAATAATTAGAGTAGTTTTCTATAGATTCCTGCACCGAAATTTACCGACATTGTAGAAGATTATATGACACGTGCTCTTGAAAAAAAGATATTACGTCAAAGTATCTAGAAGTTTCGATTACGTGTTGGATAATGTGTGGAATGTTAGAGTTGACGTCCGAAAACAGTGCGTGCACTTGTGCATATGTGTGTGCGTAGTAGGCGGAAGCTTGTTCGACGTTTCAACTTATAATAAGATGAGGAGAAGAAGAAATTATGAAGATTCTTATATAGTAATGATGATAATAGCAAAAATTTCGCTAGAAATGCGAGCGTCTGCCGATGCTTGTAACGTAATATGGAGATAAGAGTGCTGTGAGAATGATGCTAACAAATTCTTTAGGTTGTTTTCGTTCCTAAGTATTTTTCATTGGAATTTCTATGCTAGACTAAACAACGCCAAGCATTTGAAACCTGCACTAAACTGCATATAAGGAATTTTTTTAATTAGTGAGTTGCTATATGTGAATCCGCTCAAACAAGATATAATGAAATAATGTTGCGTAATTGTTCTTAGAACTTCTAGTGGCGTAGGACATTACTTATATTAAACGCATATCTACATGAGTGTCATATTTCATACAAAATAATTTAAAAGTGTCAGGTGAACAGCATTCCATAATGATGACGTCATCCTAGTTCCAGGAATCCTTATCTACAGGGTTACCATTTTTAGTCAATATTGAGACTATATTGATGGTAAGTATAAGAGACGAAATCGGCACAAACTTGCGTAATAGGTTCTAGAACTTTCAGGGGAGTATGTAATAACTTATATTAAATGCTTATTGCAATGGTGTCATATTAAATTAAAAACTGGTTTCTAATTCCGTCTGATTGACTCATGATCCTTTCGATGCGCGCCGACATCATATGCCAGAGATGTCATATTTCATATAATAATAAATAATGATAAACAAAATTCCATTTGGATGACGTCATCATAATTACAATACAAAATTTCCGTGAAATTAATATTCAATATAAAATGATATTAGAACACGCGAGGGAAAAATCACTGTCAGAATCATCATCAATCTTATCTTCATCATCATTATAATCATCATTAGTATCATCATAATTCGCCGCGTGTGGGGTTTGCTGGTCCTCCATCGGGCGCCTCCCCAGGTTCCGGATAGGGGAACGCCTCCGAGATATGGGTGGTACCGGGGAAATCAAATACCCGGGGCGGACAAAAACCAGCTAGGGGAAGGAACCCCGAATTGAAACCATTCAGGAGTCGGTATGTTAAAAACAATATACCCCAAGGGAGTAGCAATCTCCCCACTGATTCCGATCGGGTGCAAGCCCCGGTGGTCAGTGCCGGTCCCATGGATTTGGGGGGGGGGGGGACCAAACATACTTGGACAGGAGCGTCTGCGTGTAGTTAGGAGGTCCTTTGGACGTGGCAGAGGAGGTGGAAGGGTCCGCCATTAAGATGGACATAGCAGAAATGGATGCCAAACTCTGAGAGACGTATAGTCTCTTTAAAGAGTTACGAGCCACCATCAAGGAAATTGTGGATTTCAGCAGAACTAAGAGGAACATGTGGCTTCCAATTAGGGACGGGCTGGAGCGAGCGGAGCAGCTTACAAACCAACTGCGCGATCACTCTATGACGACCGAAGGTCTTCGTAGGGATTCGAGCGAAAACGTTGGACGAACTGCTCGAACGAGAGCGATGACCCGAAAGGAGATGACGACGAAGAAGACTGACGAAAGCTGCACTCAGACTGACGAAGCCGTGGCAGCTCTCATTCCCCGTGATAGTAAGCGAGAGAGGGAGACCACCCTGAGTCCAGTGGAGAAGAGTCCCTCCACGCCGAGGAGAAAAAGGCCGAGGATCCGTCCTGCTACTGTGACGACCTCCACCCCCAAGAAGGACGAGGAAGGGAAGCTAGAAAGAAGAAGGTGAGAAAAAGGCGAGCTAGACCCGAGGCGGTTATTATAAAACCTGCCGAGGGTCTCACTTACGCAGAGGTCCTCAAGGACCTTAAACGTAAGGTGAAACCTGACACCCTTGGTGTTAAATTAAGGGTGTCAGAGAAACTAGGAACGGTGAGGTCCTTGTGGAATTAGGGCCTGCAGCGGACGGCAGAATAAAGCTATCCGCTGCTATTAGAGAAGCCTTCGGAAAAGGTGGTAGTGTGAGGGAGCTTGTCCCTCACACTGAGGTCGAAGTCCTGGACCTCGACACTACAACTGTTGCAGAGGAGGTTGAGGCTGCGGTCAGGAAATGCCTTGGAGCAGAATCACCTAAGCAGTTACAAGTCACTCTCACGAAAAGGGCCTTCAGGGGAACGCTGAAGGCATTCGTGGGAGTGACAGAAGAACAGGCGAAAAAAATACTACAAGCAGGACACCTGAAGGTGGGGTGGATGTCCTGCCGTGTGCATAAGAAGGCGGATGCGATAAGGTGTTACCGCTGCCTAGGCTCCGGCCACATGGCAGCGAACTGCGAGGGTCCAAATAGGACCAACTCATGCTGGCGATGCGGCCAAGAGGGGCACAAAGCTGCGGTATGCGAAAGCACACGGCAGTGCTACCTCTGCGCCGCAAAGGAAGACAAGCCCCGGACAGACCATCGGCCGGGGACAAGGAGTTACTTGGCGTTCAGAGAGGCTGCCTCATTGAGGAAGCCTCCTGGACGTGCAAGCTAGCAGCGTAGCTGGGCAGGTCCATAAAAATGCCCAGAACAACAGGAGAAGACCAAGCTGGCAAAAAAGAAAAAGGCCAAGGCACGGCCAAAGAACGGCACTCCCTGAAGCAATGCGAAAGCGGTTCCGGGGGGGAATCATGCCAAGGAGAAAGGGTGGTGGTTTTTAGTCGGGGGGGGAGAGAACATCACTATAATGATCGAATGAAAATCTTTGTATATATTTATATGTATTAAGATCATTGTAGTGATGATATCAGCATCCCGGCACTACCGAGAAGTGCGGACCCTTCTCGGTGTGTGGTAGCACATTTTCCACCTTCCCTCGTAAAAAAAAAAAATCATCTTTCGCAATCAATCAAGTTAGAACAGTAGAAACAAAATGACTCCCACATATCCCAATTTTCTCAAAACTTATTCACCACTTGATAATTTAAAAAGACGTGAGAAATACTATCGCATAGCAAAGAATCTTATTTATGATGAGAAATCCATTGATTATAGTCTGAGGCTATAGGGACAATCATGCAAGATAACAATAAGCAGGGTGATAAGGCTAGTAAAGCAATTCAACAGAAGCATACCATTTTTAAATGTGATAAGGATCAAGCTATTCAAGAAACATGCAAACTGCGATACTTGCCATTGATATGATGCACGCCTTTTTTAACAATCACCTCTTGAAAAAATAGTGTTCACGCCATTCAGATTGAGAATTTTTAAACACTAAATCTCTCATACTTCATGCAAATTGATGCATATGCTTAAAGATGATCAAAATAAAACCGTTGCAGTACTGTTAACAAATTCTTGAAAATTCAAGAACTTTTGAATTACAACCCGTACCACACTGTATAGGATACGCTGGCTGAAATGTAACATCTATCAGTTAATTAAATTCAAAATATGAGAGAAAACAAAGTTTTTCATATTTTTATTTCGGTCTTACGATCAATTTAGAATTAATTAAATGTCAAATAAGGACGCAATTGAAAAGCGTTTTGGAGTAATAACATATATTCTGTGGTGACGTAAGCTTCACCTTGGAAAATACACACATCAAAAACACATTTCAATCATAATTTGAAGGGCATTTAAGTCAAAGCGCAGCACCATACCCCACTCTTCCCTACTCTCTCT